>PVIR01029406.1:0-21211 GCA_004026965.1 Petromus typicus | reverse complement strand
GTCATTATGATATGATTCTTTTAATTCTTTCATGTATATTCCTAGCAAGGGAATATCAGGGTCAAATGAGACCTCTACTCCTAGTTTTTTGAGGAATCTCCCCACTGATCTCCACAGAGATTGCAACAGTTTACATTCCCACCAACAGTGGAGAAGGGTTCCTTCCTCCCCCCAGCCCGGCCAGCATTTGTTGCTGGTTAATTTTGCAGTAGCAGACATGCTTTGTGGAGCAAGATGAAATCTCAGTCCAACTCTCTTATTTTTTGAGACAGAGTCTTGCTAAGTTATGCAGGCAGGCCTTGAACTTGTGCTCTTCCTGCTTCAGCTTCCTGAGCAGTTAGGATTACATATGTGCAACACCATGCCTGGCCATGCTGCTATTTCCTTATTTGTAAAATGGAGATGAGAGTCTGTTATGAGGGTTAATGAAACTAATACATGTACAATCCTTGGAACAGTGCTGAAACACAGTAAATGCTTTTTGTGTAGATGCTGGATTCATTTTGTCATCTCTGTGTATTGAAAACCTGCCATGCATCTGCTGCAACACTGGAGTACAACAGTAGACAAAGCAGCAGAATTCCTTTGAGAAAGGGCCTTCTGAGGAGAAATTGGAGATATGTTTTTAGTTGTAAGAATTGCCACTTTAGGGACTTTCACATATAGTGCTGCTTTATTTTATTTATTTATTTATTAAAAAGTTTTTTGAGACAGGGTTTCACTTTGTAGTTAGGACTGACCCTGAATTCACTTTATTGCCCAGGCGAGCCTTGGACTTTCAGCTGTTCTCCTACTCTCCTGTCTCTCAAGTGTTGGGATTACAGGCGTGAGCCACCATCCCTCGAATTGTGGTACGTGATACTGGGGATCGAACTTGGCATCTTGCGCTTGCCAGGCAGATTCCAGAACCACTGAGCTAAATCCCCGGTCCTGCTTTACTTTATATACTATGTTTTGACATGAGTCTGTTTTTTAAGGGTTGTTACTTAGTTCCCCTAATTCCACAGAGTAAAGAAATTTTAATTTCTGCAGTTTTATGAAGAGGAAGACAGACCCATACATGCTAAATAAAATCAAATAAATACAAAATGTTGAGTTTTCTTTCAAACTCATATCACTTCCCTACATGACCTTGGACAACTTTTGTAAATGCTGAGGTTGCTTTTCCTCATGTATAATATGTAATAAATAGTAACTTTTTTTTTGAGACAGGGTCTGGCTTTGTAGTTTAGGCTAGTCTTGAATTCAGCAATCCTCCTGCTTCTGCCTCCCAAGTGCTGGGATTACAGGTGTGAAACACCATGCCCACCACTGTAGTATGTGGTATTGCTGGTGGGTGTGAGTCACCATGCCTGACATTATTGTATGTGGTTACTGGGGATCGAACCTGGGACCTTGGACTTGCAAGGCCAGTGCCAGAACCACTGAGCTAAATCCCCAGCCTGGTAAATAATATCTTACTTAAAGGAGAATGTGAAAATTAAACATTATACTAAATGAGTTAACACCTTTAGAGGTCGTGTTTGGCCTGTATACTGTAAGTGCTACCTGGTATATGATATCCAGGTTTTTTGTTTGTTTCTGTTGCAAGGGATCAAACTTGGGACCTTACCCTTGTGCGCTTGTGCAGTAAGTGCGAGATCCACTGAGCTAAATCCTCGAGTTCCCATATGTTGTATAAATGCTGGCTGTGATTGTATCATTTCTGGTTCTAGAGTTTACTCAGCAGTAGTTCCAACTGAGAGTTAAAGGGAAAATTGCATCAGATTCTTCAGTCACATTCCCTACATGGATTTCGTTGTTCATAAGTGCTTTGGAAGCAATCTTTTTTTTTTTTTTTTCAGAGAAAAACAGTAGAAGCCTAGACTTTTAGTGGAGTTTCCCACAGATGGAATAGGTTTCCATGAGGATAATGTGTTCCTCATCAATGAAGTGTCTTAGCTGATCAACAACTCTAGTCAATGGAGATGCCATAAAAAGTTGAGCTTTGGTTTGTGGTTTTGAAGATGACTTCTGGCTTTGAGATTATGTAATGTCTATTGGCCATCAACAAGTGATCCATTTGGGTAGGGAAACCTATGGGGGAGCCTGCTGATATGGGCACCTTGGAGTACCTGTTTCTGAAGGGCAGCAGGTAGCCTCAGGAGGTTTGCTGACCTATCCAACCATGCAGGAAGGATGGTTTTCTTTGACATTGCTACTCATACTTTTTTTGTGTGAAGTTACTTCTTGGTGGCAGGTATAAGGGTTGAGTTGGAGAGAAGTATGCCACTCCTTCATCAGACTGTGTATTCCAAGTAGAGGGCACCTGGGTACTGGTGCTAGTCTGGTGCTAAAACTCCCATTCTTGGAGATGGAGAAGAGAGAAGCGACCCAGGGGCAAGTGGCTCGTGAAGATACATGCTTGGGGGTCGGCGGCATGGTCAGCTTTCAGTTTGGGTCTTCTTCACAGCTCCATTTTTTGTTTGCCACTTTGGACTTGCTTGTGAGAAGTAAAAGACAAAGGTACTAGTGTTTATTCCAGTATTCTTTTAAAAATAATTATCTTTTTTAAAAAACATGGATTGGTTATATCAGGAAGTTTATTCACTTAAAAAAAAAAACAAAAAACATTGCTAAAGCATCTACTGGGCACCAGAGGGAAGAAGAAAGAGATATTCCTCATCTTTTGCCCATAAAGTAGTTGAGCTTTCCCATTACCTCCAAGAATCTCTGTCCTGGCATTGTCCTAGAGGCTGAGGCACAGGGCTGAGAGGGAGATGCCTATGGACCTTTTACTGCAAGTTATGGTCCAGAGGGGGTGACTGCTTAATTCCACTGAATAAGGAAATTTAAGTTGTAGATTTTTATGAAGAGGAGGAGAGACCTCAAATACTATCTTCACTGTGGTCCTTCTCTCACCCTTCTTGCCTCCATCCCAGTGGCCCTAGCTTTGACTTGGCAGACACAGGACTTGTTTTAGACTTCCTGGGGTATAATCACTTTCTAATGAGACCTGAATGTCAGTAAGATACTGCACACTTTGCACTGCGGGCAGTGGTGTAGCTCTCTCCTGTTCCTTCTCCAGAATCTACTATGCTAAAGCGGTTTTCTACCCGTCATGATCTTTGCAGCAGACCGAGAATCTTCTGAGTCGTAATGGACAGAAAGCCAGGTGGAATGAGGAGGATGTGGACATATTGTTGCCAGGCTTTCTGATCAGGGTGAACATGAGGAGGGGAAAAGGAAAATTCAGTGGCCATGAATGATCTGCTTTCTCAGGGACGTTTGTTTATACTGTGCCTGCATGGATTCAAACTGGGGATTTGTTAGTCCCTTGTGCAGTTTCAGGCATCCCAAACTTTGTGCATTCTTGTCCCACCTCCACATTTTATAGTAGAGTACATTATACTTTTAAGTTGACACATTTAAATTAAATCATCAAGTTAAAATAGTTTTACATTTTCATGGAGAGACTGTCCAAAGCATTCATAAAGCAGAGGGCATCAAGACCAAAAAAGGTGAAAGCTGTTACTTTAGGTTTCTGGGATTTTGTGTGATTGTCATTTACAAAGCTTTCATCTTCTACATCCTGGGTTTTTTTGTTTTGTTTTGTTTTGTTTTGTTTTTGAGACGGGGTTTCGCTTTTGTAGTTCAGGCTGGCCCTGAGTTTAGCCTTGAACTCACAGCAATCCTCCTGCCTCTCCCTCCCAAGTGCTGAGATTATAGGTGTGAGCCACCATGCCCAGCATGGTGGTATGTGGTATGTGCGTGAGTCTCCATGCCTGGCATTCTTGTATGTGGTTACTTGGGGACTGAACCTGGACCCTTGTACTTGAAAGGCAAGCACCGGAACCACTGAGCTAAATTCCCAGCCCATCCTTTGTTTTTTAAAATGGGACAGATAAAACTGTGTACTGAAAAAAAGGTAACAGCCTGCTCTACATCTCCTCCTCACCTCTACGCATTCTGGTTTCAGCCCTCTGCAGGTGAAGGTTCACTCCCCATGGGGAGAAAGTGGCTTTTCTGATTCAGAATCATAATTTGTGATCTGATGAAAGATTTTTATGTGTATCATGCTGTGGTCATACTATTAACAAGTGGACTTTAAAAAGTGAAGTCTAAAGTAAACCTGAAAAATTAAGAAAAAGAGGTGAGGGTAACTATCCTAGAATATCTAGAATGCAGATGCATTATGAATATGTCAGTGAATATTTTAGAAAAAAAATAAATTAACAAAAAGAAAGCTGCTTGTTAGGACAGAAAGATACCATAATAAAGTAGCTCTGGAAAAAAGGACCATTATGCTAGATCACACCAACCACAGGGAACACACTGCTTATATAAAAGTGGACCAAGCCACGGGTCTTTCTCTGCCTTGAGGTAACATACAAGGCAGAGCTACAAAGGGCACTATGTTCTTTCCAGCTCAGCCCTTAACCTTAAAAAAGTACTAAGTCTCTCTTTGTTTCCTGCTTCCTTCCACTGGAGCTCCATGAGCATGAGATACAATAAGATACACAGAGAAATTAGAAGTCAGAGCTAGGGAAAAATGTAAGTAAGTGGAAGAGAACATATTAAGGAGGCTGGCAGTGATATAAAGACACATGCAGCTGTGCATGTAGCTCAGTGATAAAGTGCTTGTCAAGCATGTGTGAAGCCTTGGGTTCAATCTCCAGTACAGCAGAATAAATATGTAACTACAGAAATCAAAATGAAAAATAAAGTATGAGAAAATAAAGATGTAAATGAGTCCTAGAATTGTATGTTATATATTGTGAAATAGAATATGCTCAATATAAAATAGGAAGAAGGGGGAAAAATGATGAGATTGTAACAAAAATGTAAGGAAACAAATTTTATGTATATGGGGGGGCGGTAGGGGGGGTAGGGCTATGGGAAAAAATGAGAATTAAGTTGTGTCTTATACTGGTACAAATCCCCATTATGGAGTGCAATCATGATGCGTATATGTAATGTACCAATAAAGATTAAAAAATTTAAAAAAAAACAGGAAAAACAATGAAAACAATAAAACCAAAAAAAATTTAAAAATTTTAAAAAATAAAAAATAAAGACACATGCATGAAGGGTTCATACTATTGCTGAGCTTCACATTTGACTTGGTGATTCTTGGAAGTCACCATAAAAAGGGAAGAGTGAGGTGTTTGGTTGGTGGTTGGTTGAATTTTTTTCTTGTTTTTTGATTTTTGATTTCCGTCAAAGAATAAGACATTTAAGTTGAAGGGTAGGTAGGTGCTTCCTAGTTTATCAACTTTAGGTTACATTTCTTAGAATGAGATCCTCTTCAACTTAGTTCTTCATCGTCTTAATCCTTCCTCATTTGTGGATTCTCAGAACTGGGCTAATTTCCCTACTTTAGGTGGCCGTGTTACAGAGAGTCCCATACCTTTGCTTTGTAATTCTCACCACAGATGTGCATTCACATTGTCTTACATGACTTCTCTATTTCAGCATCCTCCTCATGAATCTAGAACCACATTGTACTCATGCCTGGCACCGTGCTGGCACACTATGAAGCCCTCAGTGAGTGAGTGTTTGAGTCAGTGAGTAAGTCCAGGGAAGCCAGGGAGTTTCCGTGACTGACTGTGGTAGTGCCTACAAAGAAAATCAAGGCTCTCTCAAGGGTGCAGACTGTCTCTTGTTCAGAGAATTTGACCTTCATCTGTGAGCTCCTTTTGCCCACAGAGCCTTGTAGCAATTGTCGGTAACAGTAACAACTCCAGGGGAGTGGCAGTGCACCTGCTATAAATCCTGTCCTTCCTAGGCACTTTGTGCACTTGGCCAGTAGTCCTCACAGATGGGGGGACTGAGGTGCACGGGAGCGAAACAGCTTGCCCAAGGTCATATCGCTGGTTAGTTGCCGCATTCCTTCCTTTCTGCTTGCTGTTCCTGAGCCAGAGCCACAAGTATCTGTGTGAGTTATGGTCCTTATCTCTTGGCAATTAGAGCAGCTCAGCAAGGGTATTTCTGGCCCAGGCCGTGGCTGCTTTCTGACAGCTGCTGCATTCCAGTTTCTTGAGCTTGGAGAAGTGAAATCTCACACCTGGGGCTGGCAGAATCACTCTCAGAACTCCTTTTCCCCGATCTCTGTACATAGTGAATGTGCTCATCGCTCTTGTCACACTGTCTCCTGAAGTACAGGCACATTAAAGTTGACTATTATTTTCATAAAAGCCACTGGGGAGGAAGGGAGAGGAGAGGCACAATTCTGGTGTCTTAGAGAATAATTGGATTTGCCCAGTGACTTTGGGAAATGACAACATGCCAAGAGGTGCATTTGATTTCAGATTTGTCAGGCATGGTTTTTAATTACTTTGTCTCTGTTGTCATTATTTTAATAGAGACCTAATTTTTAGAAAGGGGTTTATTATTAGATTAAATTTTCTCCAACAAGGTTGGCAGGTAGAATGTTCTTGTGCTCAGTGTTGCCGCCTACTGTGTACTGTGTAGATTGTCAGTCTTCAGAATACTAGAAGGCAGTAAAAACACATTTTAAACTGCAGCAAGACATAATTTGATCTGCCTGATTTTCCACAAGGTTGCAAGTCCTCAGGGTAAGCATTGCAAACATCTGTCATCACTGTGTGCTCTAGGAATGCCAAGATACTGGTTCCAGTGACTTCTGGTGATTAAAAATGCTAAACAAAAATGCCACGTTTCCTTTACTCCCATGAGAATTAGTCTCCTGAAAAAAAGGTACTGCTTACATGGGCATCTGTATAATCACTACATTTGGGCACGTGTTAGAAACTGTTGCTGAAGAAGGCAGGCACAAGGCTTTTGGTTCTCTTTGGCTATTACTTTTAAGAATTTAGGCTTATGGGGCTGGGGATATAGCTCAGTGGTTCTGGCGCCTGTCTTGCAAGCGCAAGGGCCTGGGTTCGATCCTTGGTAACCACATAACAATACTGGCCCTGGAGACTCACCCCAGCAGCAATCAGTACCACATACCACAGTGCCGGGCATGGTGGCTCACGCCTGTAATCCCAGCACTCGGGAGGCAGAGGCAGGAGGGTTGATGTGAAGTGAGTTTGAGGCTGAGCTCAGGGCCAGCCTGAACTACAAAGCAAGACCCTGTCTCAAAAAACCTAAAAAAAAAAAAAAAGAATTTAGGCTTATGGCAGTGATTTAGAAAACCTAAAAAGTCTATGTCTCCAAAGTTGTGATACCAGACTGCTACCTGTTCCATTTTCTTAAACCCCTCCTGCATTTAGAATGACATCAGAGAATAGCAGTTCACCTTGGACATGCGTTTCCTTCCCCACACCAGATCAGGACTGATGGATTCCAGCTTTGTTTGTGGATAGATTTAGATTGAGTCTCATTTCTTTTCCCTGTAGTGACTTTGACAAGTCTTATTTGGAAGATGAAGTAGCATAGTTATTGAACTGGCATTTTATTGTTCCTGGCTTGAATGGTAATAACCAAAAAAAACACCCACACACATGTAGTACCAAAGATTTCACCCACTTTCTACCTAAATTATTGTTTAGGCAATCAGGGAAAGAAAAGTATAAAAATACAGGTGAAAATAATAAGTAGACTCAGAAATATACATGCAGAAATCAGATTTTCAGAGTGTTTCACATATTAGTTGAGGTTCTTCCTTCTTTTGCCTTCTGTTACTCCCTACATAAATAACTTTTATTGACGATATGAACCTGAAAGTTTAATATCCATGAATGTCAAGGTTAGGTACTATTCATCTGCTCATTTATTACTTTGTCCTGTTCCACAGTAGGTTCTAGACAGCTTATAGAAATGGAACAAAATATGAATAAAAGACAAAACAATCAGGACCTGTGGGAGTATTATATTAGGAGATAAAGCCTGAGGAGATGAGGAGAGTGAAAATAGTCTGTACTATTTCTGTTAAGCTGAAAATCCATTCCACTGAACCAGTTGATATAGCTGTTTTTCTAGCTGCTTGGAAGCTGCTCTCAGTTTTGGAAGGTCCTATGAGAACATGAGCTGCTTCATTTTATTGACATTTCAATTGAACTTCAAAAAGTGTCCTTTTTAACTTCCAACCTCTAACTGATCAACAGCGTTGATGAGCCAAGGAGGTGTCAATATGAAAGTATTTTATCAAGCAAGGTTGGTATTTCTCTGTAATTGCCGTAACCTGGGCTATAGTTGGCATGTGAGGTGACTGAAGATGGGAAACTTATTTTGAAAACCTTTTTGGTAATCATTGTACTCAGGCCCTTGCAAGTGGCTCCAGGCCCTCAAACCTAAACGAACTGCAATGATAGGAGGACCAAAACATGAAGTAGAGGGCCAGGGATTTGGCTCAATGGTACCATGCCTACCTTGGAAGCACAAGGGCCTGAGTTCGAACCCCAGTACTGAAACAAACAAAAAACATAAAGTGAAAGAGGGGTACAGAAGTCCTCTTCTCACAAGCTGACAGGGAGCTCGATTTCCCTACCTCTCCTCCTCTGGGAGTCCTGCTGTGCTGGAGATCATCCTCAAGGAGTGCTGCTAGACAGGCTTCCAGGAAGCTGACTGAGAGCGTGGAGTTGGGGTGCAGACTCTGCCAGATCACAGATGGTGGGGTGGGCAGGTGCTTTCAGCCTCGCAGAGAGACGTGGTTGTGCCCTTGCTAGTTACAACCAACATGCAGAGGTCCATGGCTGCGAAAGCCACTCCCCCTGTCCCCCAGTAATGAGTTGCAGTACAGTGAGGTACTATTAATTACATCTCCTGTCCATTCTCTTAAGTAGAACCTACTGTAGTTAACTGTGACTTGGACTTCGACTGCTTGTGACCAGTAGGTGTGTCTAGTATACAGTTCTTGGTGAATTTTAATGCCTACCCTTGATTTGTTTTTCCCCAAGTCTTAATCATCTAAGGATATAGCACTGCATCCATTGCATTGCTCAAACTCAAAACTGAGGAGAGGTCTGTGTTTTTTTCCTCTACTCTAGCCATAAATCACATCAGTAAGTTCTGTTGGCTCTACCACCAGGATATTTTGCAAAGCTGCATCACTGTCAGCATTTTCATGTCACCATCTTGGCCAGTCCCTATTTGTCTTACCTCTACCGTTGGTTACCAGTCTCTCTTCTTTTCCCCACTTCTGTCAAAGGCATTGTTGGTGGCACTGGAGTCAGACTGATTTGTATAATGGGTTCTCCACTTACTGAAATGGTCAAGTTACCTAATTTTTTTTTTTTTAAAGCCAGGGTCTTGCTTTGTTGTGTAGGCTGGTCCCGAACTCAGCCTTGAACTCAACCCTCTGACTCCTGGGTGCTGTGATTACAGGCATGAGCCACTGTGCACTGTGGTATGTGGTACTGATTACTGGTGGGCGTGAGACTTCACACCTGGCATTGTTGTATGTGGTTACCGGGAATTGAACCCCAGCCCTTGCACTTGCAAGGCAGGCACTGAAACCACTAAGCTAAATCCCCAGCCCAAGTTACCTAGTCTTTATGCCTCACTTTTGCATTCTATAAAATCAGCAAATAATAGTACTTACATAAAAAAATTTTAATGGGGACCAACTGTGATCATACATGTAAATGTCTTAGGACTGTTCAGAGCACACAGTTAAACATTAAATAAATATTGTTTTTATTTATTGTTACTAATCCCCAGAATACTTTTAAGAAGCAAATCACAATCCATGGCTTTCTATTGGCCTTGGAAGAGAATCCAAATTCGCACAAGATATTAGAGTGCCTAGGTAACCTCCACTATCCTGCCAGGAGCACGCTTAGTTTATTTATTTATTTATTTATTTATTTATTTTTCAGGCTTTATTTATTTATTTATTTATTTTTCAGGTTTTATTTATTTATTTATTTATTTTTAGGTTTTTTGAAACAGGGTCTCGCTTTGTGGTTCAGGCTGGCCCTGTGCTCCGCCTGAAACTCACATCACAGCAATCCTCCTGCCTCTGCCTCCCGAGTGCTGGGATTACAGGCGTGAGCCACCACACCTGGCACTGTGGTATGTGGTACTGGCTGCTCCTGGGCGTGAGTCTCCACGCCCAGTATGGTATATGATTACCGGGGATCGAACCCGGGTCCTTGCGCTTGCAAGACAGGCACCAGAACCACTGAGTTAAATCCCCAGCCCCACGCTTAGTTTATTCATATCTGTTCTAGCACTTGGAATGTTCCTTTCCAGATTTTGACTGACATGCCACGGCTTAGAGATGCCTGAACCCATTAAAGGCTGTAAACCAGCCTGGATTACATAGTGACATCCTGTAGACGCCCACCTCTCCCCAAAGAAAAAAAGGAAGAAAAGGAGCAGTGATGCAGTGTATGAGTTGGGCTATGTATCAGCTAAATCACCAGTTACTTGTTAAAAGTGCAGATTCCTAGGCTTACATTAGATTTTTGGCATTTGATTGTCTGGGGTGTTATCCTAAGTCTGCATTTCTTTTTTTTGAGGCAGGGTCTCACTTTGTAGTTCAGATTGGCCCTGAACTCACTATGTAGCCTAGGCTGGCCTTGAACTCATGGCAATCCTCCTGCCTCTGCCTCCTGAGTGCGAGGATTACAGGTGTGAGACACCACACCTGGTATTGTGGAATGTGGTACCAGGAATTGAACTCAGAACCTTGTGCTTGCCAGAGAGATCCTGGAACCACTGAGCTAAATCCCTAGCCCCTAAATCTGCATTTTTAACCCAGGCTAATGTTGATTAAAATGGAAGATGATCATTTGTCATACTTGTGTCCTAGCTAACTAGGTATTTTGTGACTTAGTTTTGTTCACTGATTTTTAAAAAAAATTCTATAAAGATATATATTGAACTATTATTAATTTTATCAGAACTCATTCAGTGGGTTTTGTTCTCTAATCATGGAGCAAGTAGGAGGCTTTTTTCCTATGATAATGACTCTCTGGCCCCTTGTCCTTGTGTATTCTTCCACACTGGCTTCCTTGATCATTGCTTAGTGTTTCCAGCTTAGGTAAGGTAGGAAGCCTCAATACTGTCCCAGAGTCAGCTTTCAGCAGGGTAGACCTTTGGTTACATTTGACCCTGCTAGAGTTACTTTGAAAATTCAGGGTTTTTTTTGTTCTTTCCTTCCTAGAAACAATTTTGGAATAATTCTAGCCCTAGAAACAGCTCTGGAATAATCCTAGCCCTTAATGTCTCTGCTTTCTTCCTTTTTGTTCACTCTCTGAACAAAGGCTGCCTGTTTTAATAGATACAATAATAGTAAAATTAGCTTAATTAAACTCTAGGTGGATTTAAAATGTAATTTAATGAAGCACAGTCTGGCTTAGAAGTCATGTGTTTCATTTTGAGCACAGAATGTGAGTTTTTGTAGTGCCTGGTAGGGGATTATGAGGTTATTGAATTAAAGTGTCCAAATAAAAACAAGCATCCCTTATCTTTAGACCTTCCCCTGGTATTATTTTGCCTATTGTCATTTGAGAAAACTGGGGCCCTTCAGTTTGGAGTTTCACCCACCTGCCTTCTGTCCTTGACTTCCAGAGTTCCTGAGTTATGCTGCAAGAGAAAGTCAGCACAGTTACTCTTTCTTCACTTTGCTCCCTCCTCAGCTCTGTGAATCCGTGAGCCTTTTAAAGAATTTGAAATATGAGGGAAATTGTAGTTTGACAGCCTTGTGCCAAAGAACCCACTACTAACTAGCTGTCTTCCCTCCCAGAAGTTGTAGCATGTACTGTTGTTAAAGAATACCTTCCCTGCCAGGCATATTGGGTTAGGTTTGTATTCCCAGCACTCAGGAGGCAGAAGCAGGAAGATTGTTGTGAGTTTGAGGCTTGCTTTGGCTACATAGTAAATTCAGGGCCAGCCTGAACTACAAAAGCAAGACCCTGTCTCAACAAAACAAAACAAAATGAAAAAAACCTTCCCCTGGAGTGGTGCTTTTCTCTTTATCCAAGCACATTCACCTCCCCCACAAAGGGAAGCAGGATCTCTATTAGGTATTTATTAAGGGAAACTGAGTCACAGATCATGCATCATACAGGTATTGGCAGAACCCAGTGTACTTTCCAGCTTGCTATTTTTCAGTTGATTATTCTCTATATGTTTGATGGTACTTCCAGGTCTTGAAAAAGCTATCTGGTTTTTGGTCCTTTGGACCAAGATTATGTCCTATATGTGTTCTCATGAAGAACACAGAGTATTTGGTAAAGGGATTTGGGGGTAGGGGACAGATCCATTAGCTGATGGTCATGGCTGTTTCATTTTGAAACCTTTGTCTAAGCTTCTGAGCATTATTGTAAGCACAACCCAGGAGGTAAATGTAAAAATAATTTTCTTGCCAGTTTTTCCTGCTTGGTATCCTAGCGACAATGGACTGTCTGTCCTTGGTGTTGGGGTGCCAGCAGGGACAGGCAGTGCTTGCAGAAGGGAAGTTCATGACATGCAAAGTCAGTCACTTTTTAAAAGTCAAGGTACAATTTTTTTTTTTTTTAGTTTTTATTTTGGAGAGTTTTTAACCCATTATTCCAAAATAGCGCTTTACATTTTGATCACCAAAGTATACATATTTATTGTTAGATAATTTAGCAAAACCAGATCATCCCAAGGAAGGAGATAAATCACCTGTAAGTCCGTATTGTTGTTAGAACTCAGGAAGATATCCTTTTAGTGGTCTGACTATTGAACTTTCATACAGTGATTAGATTTGGAGTCAGATGTCAGGGAAAACAATCTCATAAAGTCCAATGTTCCCCAAATCACTATGGAAAGTAATTGTAATGCACTGGTTTGAAAACCATTTACCCAGACTTAAGGAAAGAACAGCTGAAAAATCTATGAGATGAAAAACCTGGGCAAAACTATTTTCCCTTGGTGATTACTATCAAATTCCTGCTGGTAAGTGGGCGGTGGTAAAGAATTGAACTGTGCTGTTCCTGCTTCCTTTCAAGATTTATTCCATTCATTCTGGTGTTTTGTGCCCTCCCTCCATGCTGGGTATCAAACTGAGGACCTTGTGCATGCCTGGCAAGCACTCTACTTCTGAGCTATATCCCCAACTTCCTTTCAGTTTTAATATTCAGGTTTTATAGCTTTTATATGGGTTAGTAGATTTTCTTGTGAGGAAAACATGGCCCAGAGGCAGTATGTTTGCTTCAGGGAATAGGTACTGAGTCAACCCAAAAGACAACTCCACAGAAGGTGCATACTACTTCCCCGCCAGTGCTCTCGAAACCACACACACACACACACACACACACACACACATGCACACACACACACACACACACACACACGGGATCTTTTGTTTTCTTCTACAGTAAATATTTATATGTATCATTGTAATATTGTATGTATTATTCCTTTGTAAGGACATATAGATTAACCAATCTTTTGTTACACATGTATGTGATTTGCAATTGTTTCATGTCATGAAAATGATTAATTGAACACCCTTATGCATGAATCTTTGAGTTCACCCACAGTTATATCTTTTGAATAAATTCTTAGATGCAGAAGTGATGGTTCATAGGATGTGAATGCTTTTGTGTGTGTGCATGTGTGTATGTGCATGTGTGTGCGCGTGTGTGCATGTATGTGTGTGTGCATGTGTGTGTGTGTGTGGTGCGGTGCTGGGGTTGAACCTATGCTAGGTAGGCACTCTACTATTCAGCGACATTGCAGCCCTTTTTAAATTTTATTTTGAGACAGGGTCTTGCTGAACTGACTTGTGATGGGATCTACCACCTAACCCAGCTGGATATGAACATTTCAAAGGCTTCTAATTCATATTGCCAAATTGTCCCCAGAACATTGTATGTTTGCTTTAAAGTATGTATTGTCACAGGGTGTGGTGGTGCATGCCTGTGGTAGCAGCACTTGGAGGCTGAGGCAGGAGGAATGCTGTGAGTAGCCAGCCTGTGCTATCTAGTGAGTTCAAGACCAGTCTGAAGTACAGAGTGAGATTGTGTCGCAAAAAAACCTTTAAAAAAGTGTCTATTAAAAATTATTCTCCAAAGCACCACAACGTGCCCTTTTGTATGTGTGTGTATGGGGGGCACCCCATGGCTTCTGTTCATCTCTTGACCTGTTCGTCCTGGAAAGAGCAAATAAGATGTAGCTAGGGATATGTAGCTGGTAGCTAGGTTCCTGTGGGAAGGTGAGACAGATAACAGAGTGGTGAGCTTGGAGGTCATTTCTTAACTCTTGCCTCCAGGCTATCTTCAGTAACATCTAAAAGCAGCATATTACTTGATATTTAAGGCTATATGCAGTTTGAAAACGCATACTCAGTATTTTTAGAAGATAATTTGGTGTCTTCTCATCATAGACTGCACAGTGGGGTGTGGTGGCACATGCCTATAATTCCAGCACATAAACTGAGGCCAGTGGATCTTGAGTTTGTGCCCATCCTGGGCAGTTTAGCGAGATGCCCATTTCACGATAATATAAAAAAAGTACTGGGATGTAGCTCACTGTGAACGTCCTGGGTTCAATCCCCAGTACCCCCGCCCCCCAATAACCCACTGTAAAATGAGAATGATATCTGTGTATTTATTCGAAAGAGGACATGAGTTTACAAGCGTATGGAGAAACACTGCTATAATGGAACCCTTCATTTTAGATAGAACTCTGAAAGCAGAGAGTGGACAGGATTTCTGTAGGGCCACAGAGCAAACTGATGCTGAAAGTGGAGCCCGAAGAAGGGAAAGTTCCAGATCAGAGCTCCTCAAGGATCAGGACAGCTGCAGATGAAGGGTCTCTGGACACAGAGCCAGGGCGTCTTTCAGGGCCTGTGAGCTGCCCATGCTCTTGGCATGGCCACCTGCTTCTGCCTAGTCATCTCCCCTTGTGAGTGGGGGCAAGGTCACGTGGGGGTAACCAGGGTCTTTGCTTGAACAGCTTTCACCTTCGTGCCTTAGCAGCTCAAGGGTCACTTCCTAAAGGAAGCCTTCCTGCCCCTCCATCCCTTCTCAATGGCCAGGGCAGATTAAGCTCCCGGAGTTTCTTCCAGCACTTTAGCTCTGTGGCCACTGTGATTGCTTTGTTCTGTATTTAGTATCTCTGGGCTGCAGGCTGCAGCGCGCTGTGAGTGCAGGAACTTTATCTTCTGTCTGCTCCTTCTGGCACATACTGAGCCTTATTTATGTTTGAATATTTGAATATTCGGATGGATGCTAATGAATAATTAGAAGTATGTGTGTGGGCTGGTGGGCGCTGCTGCTTCTGATTGCCTGCAGGATTAGGAGAGTGGCCCTCATTGGCGAGGGCATTGAAGGAAGAACTGTGGCTTAGTTGAGGCGACTGTTGGGAAGACGATGGCAGGTATGGCCGGTTTCTCTAGGTGACTCAGTGGTCCTCGGGTTTGGATGGGGTCAGCGTCCACATCTCATTAGGCGGTCTTTCTTGGCTTGTCGGAATCAGCCCTTGAAATTTAGCAGGGTTTTGTTTTTGTGTTTGTTTTTTAAAAAGAGGATCCTTGTATCAGTCTGGGGAAGAGAATTCAAGGTCAGGCTCCTGGAGGGCTCCATGGGGGCCGAGGACTGCAAATCGGATCACCTGCAGCCTGGACTTTACTTAAGATGGGTACTTGCCGCAGGGCCTCCGAGGTCTGCTGTTGGCTGACCCGGCGCCAGCGCGGCGGCTCTGAGGCCCTAGGTCCTGCCCCTCCGCGGGCTTCCCTCCCCTCCTCCACTGCCCAGCTGCCTGACCCCTGCAGAATCCTCTGCAAGGGAAGGAATTGCCGTGCGGTGCCGGGACGCGCCGTCCTGGCCGAGCGCAGCGCCCGCGGCGCGCTCTGGACTGCCGGTCCGCCGTTGGCGCTGCGCCACGTGCTTGGGTCGGCGCTGATGTCAATTGGGTGTGGGCTCTCCGGGAAGGGCCCGGCGAGGACGCGGAGGGCGCGCGATGCGCCGCGCGCGCGTGGAGGCCCCGGCGCGCTCTGCCGCCCGGTGCTGCTGACCGGTGGCCCAACCGGGCTCGCAGATTGGGCGCATGGAGCCGCGGCGCTGCTGGCGCGGGGACGCTTGCCCCGAAGCGTTGGGGGGCTGGCGGGAACCGCCGAGGGGGCACTGCAGGTGTGTGGACGCGCTGTAACTTTCAGGGGTCTGCGGGCGGGAGGGCGCGGGGCACGGGCTGCTTCTAGAGTGCTTTGTGTCTGGGCGCGGTTCTCCCCGGGCCAAACCTCGGCATGGGAACCACAGCTCGCCGGGAGTTTCCGCGAGAGAATTCATTGAGCCGCTGCCAGCTGCGGGTTACTACTCATCGGGAAGGGCGCCGAGAAGCTGCCTTGTTGTTTTAAGAATCGGTCTCCAAGTGCAGCCTGCGTTCGTGGTAACAAGATTCTCTCAGCAGTCAGCGCCGCGGCTTACCGAAATCAGCTGTGGTGGAGACCCAAGGCCCCAGAGGCGCGGGCTGCCGTGACTACCAGGTCGGCAGTGGCGGCGGGCGGGGGTCGGGAGGTGGGTAGGAGCGACCTCCAAGAGCGTCTCGCTCAGCGCGCCGGGCACCTGCTCACCTCTTCCTCGTGGAGTCCGTCCGCTCACACTTGCCAGAGCCACCGAGGCAGAGGTAAGCGGTCAGCTTCTCGCTCTGACAGCTCTGGTTTCAGACACACCTTCCTGGAGGAATGCAGAGGCTTTGTTCCAGGCCTCTGTCCGCGGGCATGGGGCTGGGCTCTCGGGCCATCGCTCATCTTTTATGGCAGTGCCAGGCGAGCCCCTGGGCAGGCAAGTTAATTATTAATATGTCTAGGCTGGAGAGAGAATCTGGAAATGAGATTGGTAGGTCGCACGTTCCTCCCGTACTGCTGAGGTTTAAATTGCAGTCTGTATACTGAGGATTCGGGCACTGGCCCTCACTGTCCCCATCCACACTCTGGTGAAGGGTGCCCCCTTTCCCTGTTGGTAAGACAGCCGGCCCAGGCTATGTGGGGAAGACGGAAAGGGAGCATCCCTCGGTTTTCATCCTCTTTGGAACAGTCTATCTTTCTTTGCCTTCTGAAACCAGCCTCACTCCCATCCCTGTCTCAGGGCAGCTTCCTGGTGAAGCTTTCAGACCAGATGTGTGAGAGCTGTGTCCTCTTAACTGGCAGAGTTAGGTTCTGAAAAATGCTACCCTGTGCCAGCCTCTGTGCCCGAACATTTGCACATACTCTACAGGTGCCCTGGGATTTATTTCAGGCCCTTCTGTGAGCCTGTGGACTTTGGCATGGGGAGCCCCTGACCTGTCTCTCCCAGAGTCCCCAGCAGAGAGGAAGTGAAGGTCCCGAGGGGCTGAGTGAGGCTCCTCCCGCAGGCAGTTTCATTCCTCTTCCTCTGGACTGAGAGTGTTGCTACTGGGAAGCACTAGGTGTGCTATGTGCTGGGGTCCTACTGGGTGGCCCTGAGGAGTGGCAGCGGGAGGGCCCAGGTTTAAAAGAAGGGCGTGGCCTCGTAGTCAGGTGGCTTTGATCCCCTGGCAGCTGAGCAACTGGTGATGTCTGTCTGCATCCTGGTTTATGGTATATACACACACCGAGTGGCCTCCCCTGAACACGGGGAGATTCTGACTTTTAGGGCAGGGCATTGTCTTCTCCAGCCATGCCCTGGGTGCTTGCACTCTGTATTGAGGGATTGGAGGTGGCCCTGGTTAGGAACAAGCTTTTTTCTGTTGTGCAAAATCTCCCTCACCTGCTATCTAAATCTGCCTACCTTCTAGTCTGGTGCTGTGGCTGAAAATTTATTGATAATGGGCTAACCACTGGCTGAAGAGCTTCATAAGGTGGTTCTGTATAGAGGAGATGAGTAGTAGTGACCCTTGGACACTGTGAGTTGAACAGAGGACAGTAACCAGAGAGTCTGTGGGACTGTGGGATGAGGGCATCAGTGACACTATGGGTTGTAGGGTTAGAGGCTGGAGTTCTCTTATGTGTCTTGTGCCTAATGTTTGCGTAGGGGGCTCAGGCTGATGTGAGTTCAGCATCAGCTGAAGCCTCTGTCCTGGCTTGGGCAGTGTGACTCTGCATAAGCTCATCTACCTGGCTTCTCCCCTCAGTGAACTGAGTGATGGTGATTGTTGTGTTCCTCAGCAACCGCTGAGCCTTTCTTTCCTCTTTAATTGTGGGGTATTCTGAAGGTTTGTTACAAATCAGTTAGGATCAGGAGAGGTAGAATTAAAAACTCTGGTAGCCTTTACAGTCTTCCATGGTTCTATGGGCATGCAGGAATAAGGGGGAGAGAAGGAAGGGTTAAGGGAGGCAGACGATGTGTGACATTTTCTCTGCAGACTGTGATTCAAATGTCTGTAAGCTACTTACTAACTTGTTGTCCTTGGGCCTCTTTTCCTGCCCCTCCCGCCCTCTAGGCTAATTGTGAGGATTACATGAAATTTTTGTAGAGTTTAACACAGTGCTTACTAATTGACAAGTCTTTTTTATTAATTAAGGTAGCTACAGGCTGCTTGAATCATTAGCTGAGGTAGTGGTTTTATTATGTAGAAAACAAGAATGTCAACAATGTCATTTTGTGGTACCATGAGAAACCACACCGGGCTCCTAGGGTCATGTGTGTCAGCTGTCCTCGAAAGGTTTAATCTGACTTTTATGTTAAACCTGGTTTCCAGCCTTCAGGATTCACAGAGCTCTGGAGACTTGTGGCTCCCTGACAGTAGTGTACAGCACTGCTGAAAGGTGAAGGTGGCACTTTGTGATTCCCGCTGCAGCCAAGATTATGCAGTGTTAGTCCTAGGACCCACAGGCCCCTGTCACTTTTTACTTGCATGACCCTGGGCAAGTCCTTTCATCTCTAACAAGTCTCATAAAACCTGCTTCACAAGTAATCCTTGTGATCAAATGGGTACTGGATACCAGTGTACAACCAGGGATGTGGCATTACAGTTGGTCCATAGCTTGCCATTTCCTGACCCTGTTCTGAGTGCCTTCGTATGTTTTCTCAGTGGCCTCTCACAACAATTGATAATGCAGGTAATTATTGTCCACATTTTATTGATGAAGAAGTGGAGCTGTTAGGAATTACTGTTTGTATTGTTAGGTAGCTGGCCTACCGTTAGAAGTTATGCATCTGAGGACCTCTTGTCTCTCATAAAGTTTCTACAATATGTTTGCAGAGCTCCTTTCTTCCATTGATCTACTCTGATGTCCTAAGCAAAGTCTGGATATGTTCATAAACTGGATACAAGAAACTGTTATTGGGCAGCTTGTTCTCATGGGAACCCATTCTGTCTCACTGTCTTATGCTACATGGAGTTTATGGACACAGCATTTTGTTGCTGTGACCTGTGAATGGCTCTTTGGGTATAAGCATCTTGTTCTCACTGCCTAGTGGTGCCTTTTCAGAAAAAAGGTTGCCAGTTTGAGTTGACCTTAGGTCGGGGAAATGTTTGGTGTACAGTCAACTCTTAGGCTCAGAGCTTTCAACTACCTTTCTCTCGGATATTCTGGCCAGCTGTTTTTTCTCTTTCCTTCTGCTGCATGTGATCTACTGTGCACTGAGGCCTGAAGTTTCCAATGTGTTAGAAAATAATTTTAAAAGGAAGAAACAGAATGCCCTGTGAAAATAAGGGCTCACAGCTGGCGGTGTTTCAAACATGGGTGGCACTCATTAACAAAGAGTTATGATCACAGCCCCAAATTCATTCTCATTACTCTTGTAGCATGCTGTAAGATGAGAAAAACACTACAGCCTTGTGGGTTATTCTTTCTTTAAATTGGAAGAACAACTTTTATGAAGGTGTGCCATGAAGGAAATAAAGTTCTGATTTGGAATAGAAAATAAAAGCAACTGGTGGCAGCAGGCACGCTCAGGAGGCTCTGGAGCTCTGGTTACAGCCAGCGTTGCCACAGCATGGTCCTGGGTCTCCTGCCACCTGATGATGTCATCAGAGCAGGTGTAGTCCCTCTCATTTTACAGGAAAGGGGAGCAACTTGCCTGAGGTCAGGTAGCCAGATAGGGGTTGGCAAAGACTGGATTCTAGGTCTCTGCCTTTCTGACTCAGAGGCAGGCAGTTTTATTTATCCTTGTAATAATTTTTCCCTTGGGTATATGTTATTTAGAAATTTAAATACTACAGAAGAAGGTAGAAAGGGAGAATTATGGGCCAGGCACCAAAGACAATCAGTCTTTACATGTTCATGAATTAAAAAAAATTTTTTTTGGAGAAGAGTCTCACATATATATATATGTATGTGTGTGTGTGTATGTGTATGTATATATATATATATATATATATGTGTGTGTGTGTGTGTATGTATACACACACACACACACACACACACACACACACACACATATATATATATATATATATATATATATATAGTTCAGCCTGGCCTTGAAGTCATTCTGTATCCTGGTGGCTGGCCTCAAACTCACAGCTAATCTACCTGCTTCACAGGTGTGCACTACCATGCGCCACTAAAAACTATTTTTTGAAGGAAATAATGACATGTGCTATGGTCTGGGAAGATTTGATTATATTTATATATCCCTGGGCATATTTAGTTTTTTGCCTTGGAGCTGGTACTCTTCCTGGGTGCTGTTTCCCACAAATTCAGATCAGGCTGTTTATATTATTTGACCCAAAGTCCTAGGCACTGTAGGAGAGACAGATGAACCAGATGTGTCTCTCAGAGTTTAAAATCAAGGAGAGATGCCTATGTGTGCTTAACCAACTTTAGTAGAGGAATACTGTACTAGCAAGCACCCATTGTATCCAGCTCCGTTCCAGGTGCTTCATTTAAGTTCTTGAGAAGCAAGTATTGCCTGTTTTATAATTGTAGAAACTTAAGAGATTAAGTGCTTTGGTGAAGGTGACAAAACCAGCTTTTATTCTAGTCTAGGTTGTCCTATTACAAAACTATCTTATGCAAATTTTAGAGCCTTTTGAGGTAGAGGAGGTGAAGGCCTCTCTTTTGTTGTTCTCTCTTAGCTCTTTTTCTCTATTCTCTCTAGGTCTGTCTCATGAAAAAAAATAATTCTGATTATTGCTGACCTTCAATATCTGTGGGTTTCTTATCCGTAGACTCAACCAACTACATATTGAAAATATTTGGGAAACAGACCTTCATCTGTACCAAATGCATACAGATTATTATTATCCCCTAAACAATATCTTATAACAACTGTTTAGCATTTACATTAAGTAGGTATTTTAAGTAGAGATCTTTAAAAGTATTCAAGAGAGTGAGTGAAGGTTGTATACAAGTTATATAAGTGCTGGACCATTTTTTATAAAGGACTTGTGCATTTAGAGATTTTGATACCTGGGAAGGATCTGGAACCAATCCTTCAAAAAG
>PVIR01029405.1:0-21143 GCA_004026965.1 Petromus typicus | reverse complement strand
TGCTTTTGCTGTCACACTTCCTGTTGTTCACTTGGAGATGCTTCAGTTTTTCTGGTTGTTTTAGGATCCTCTGTTTCAAGTTGATTCTGGTTACTGACTTTCTCTCCCTTTTCATTCTTTTCTCTTCACTTTCCCTGGCAGACTTTCTCTTCTTTCCTTTTTTCTTCTTTCTTCATTCTTCCTTGTTCTCTCCATTTGTTTCCTTCCCTTTCTTTTCTTCTCAATTTACTGTTATTTTTCATGGTTTTTTTTTTTTGTTTTTTTTTTAGGTTTTTTTGAGACAGGGTCTCACTTTTGTGGTTCAGGCTGGCCCTGAGCTCAGCCTCAAACTCACATCACAGCAATTCTCCTGCCTCTGCCTCCTGAGTGCTGGGATTACAGGTGTGAGCCACCACGCCCAGCACTGGTATGTGCTACTGGTTGCTGCTGGGCGTGAGTCTCCTTGTCCAGTATGGTATGTGGTGACCGGGGATTGAACCCAGGTCCTTGCGCTTGCAAGACAGGCGCCGGAACCACTGAGCTAACTCCCTGGCCCCTATTTTTCATGATTTCTTATATGTGAACTTTAGTGTAATTACCGTACATATCAAAAAAATTTGTTAATTTAAATTTGGTTGGAGTTTAATTTACGCTACTAATTAACAAATTGCTATCTTTTTCATGTTTAGTATTAACACTGAGGAACATATTACTTCTATAAATTTGAAAATGTCTTCCTGAAAATGTTTGTTCACTTATCAAATAATCTTGTGCATTTTTTGTTAAATAAATTTATAGATTTGGTAATTTCTGTTTACATTTTAATTAATTAATTAATCAGTTAATTTGGTATTGAGGATCAAACTTAGGAGTCTGTGCTTGGGAGGCAGGTGACTGAACTACTGAGCTAAATCCCTGGCCCACTGTTTATATTTCAAACCATTTTAAAAATAACTAGACATTTTTAATCTTGGTCACTGTTGAATTAGAAAAATTTACTGATTTTTATCTTTTATTGAGGTTGGTCAGATTCTGTATAGCTTGTAGGAAAATGGCTTTAAAGCTTAAACCACATCACAAGAGATTTAAAAAGTGATAAAATTTATTTTTAAGTTTTATTTCACTAGCAGAAAGTTTTATTAAGGAGTAGATGTTCAAAAAGTACATTTTATCATTTAATAGGCAGAAAAAGAAAATTAACAGTTAAATATGACCAAGGGGGAAAATGTTTTAATACATTTAATTTCCTGGTTAAACAAAAGTTTAAGTTTGACTTCAGAAATTTCAAGATGTAAAGGCTAACCCAAAACTGAATGGGATAATTATTACACAGAATGACTGCGTATGCTAAAATTAGTAGTTCTGAATAATCTACATCAAACGATACTTATAATACTGAAAAATTCCAATGCAGAGTAGTAGAAATTGATTTTGAGGCATTATTGAATATGTACAATTTTCTCCCCAGGGAGTACTTGAAATATACCTTAGAAATTAATTGTAAAATTAATTTTGGTGCCCGAAAATAATGTAAAATGAATAATGTTTATAATTTAGAAATATTTGGATGACTTTAAGTGACTGCCTGATTTTGTAAAAAACAAATCATGTCAGAACAATTTAATTCTGTCTTATGACAGAATCACAGCCAGCAAGATAATGAGCACTTGAAGAACATAATCTATTTTAATTTTAGCAAATGTTTTTGCTCTGTTGTATGTGACATGTCATTCATAAGCTGAGAAAATGTGGTGTACTGACCTAGTCTCAATGGTCAGTCATCATTAAATAATTCCCAGCTGGATACTGGTATTCATAGACAGTCATAGGAACTCGTGGTAGAGTTGTCTAAGTCTGTAGCTTCACTGAAAACCTAAACAAGAGATATGAAATCTGTAAATACTAAGCTATGTATTACTATTGGTATGAGGAACTAACTTAAAAACAATCTTATACTGTTAGGAAAAATTCTAAAACAATCTGTTCTAGAACAAAACTATAAGATGTAAGGAATATTCAGAGAACACTTAGAAGGTCAAAGAATCAAATGGTATGGAAATAAAAAAATTTTTTAAAAAAAGTCATTGCTATTTTGTAAGTCAGGAGTTGGAATTGTGGCTTATGTGTCAAATGACCATTGACCAAAACATGATAGTAATAATTGGTATTTGTTAAAAGAGAATGAGAAATAAAGAAGGAAGCAGAAAAATAAAGAGGGAAGGAAGGAAGAAAAGAAAAAAAAAAGAAAAGGCAAACAATTTAGTTGTTGTGTGTGTGGTGAACAAGTCAGGAAAAAAAAGTGATTCTACCAACACTAGTGCTGCTTCTATCAGAACATTATGTCTTACTTAATTCAACACATTTAGAAGGAAGTGGAAAAATGGAAGTGATTTGAAGAACAATGAAAATGATTGAAGGGCAAGGATATATATCCTAGGTTGAGCTGTTGAGGATTTAGTACTGTTTGGACTAGACAGAGATCAGTAAAGGATGGTGTCGTTATCATTTTCAAGCACATGAAGGACTTTTGTGCAAGGTAACCCCCCCATCGGTGACTTCTCTAGTCTACAGAGGAATGAAAAAAATAAAAGCACAAAGAAGCTTAAATTTAAAGCAAAAAGAGCAGGTTTGGATACAAGGCAGGTGTCTGCTTTCAGGGTGATGTAACTTTGAAATGTTTCTAAAGGAGACTTCAAGCCAAGCAGCAGTATGCATCTCCACCCTGGGTGTAATGCTAAGCATGAAAATAGATTTGGGAAGGATGATCTATGTCAGAAGTCAGCAAGCTATGTTCTGCAATACAATTGTGGCCAAACACTTGATTTTGAATAGCACATGAGCTACCTGTGATGTTTACATTTTAAATAGGTGAAAATAACAATTGCATGGCAAAAAAAATTAGGTGAAATTCCCATTCATTGTTCACAAAGTTCCATTAGAATGCAACCAAGCCTGTTCATTCATGTTCCTGTTTACATGGCTACTTGGGCACCTTACATTGGCAGAGTTGAGAAATTGAGATAAAGACCATAAAATCCACAAAACCTTAAATGATTAATTACTATCTGGAGCAAAGTTTTCTTACTCTTGACCTATAAGATAGCTTCATCTACTTAATGCATGCATTTTACCTCCAACATCTAGAAGCTTTCATTGTGGTAATAAAAATGAACACCACGGGGATCAGCTGATGAATATAAGTGGCACATCTTTTGAAGTGTCTTTGATAGGGCCTTGGGTCCACAGAAGAACACGCCAATGCTGCTGCTGGAGGGGTTGAAAAAGGAAAGAATGTTACTGAGCAAGGCCAGTCAGAGGCCAGGACAGAATTACAACATGAGGGATGTGGTTGTGCTTGTAGCTTTTCATACAGTCCATCTTTTACTTTCAGCACCATACACCTTGCCAGGTTCCCAGATCCCTATCATTGTAGAATCACACAGGTTGAGTGAGTCAAAAAAATTGAAGCTGGAAGTGGCCATGTGAGTATACAGGAGGCAGTCAGAGATGATATCACCTGGAATTTTAGTGAGGAGGCTTGGATGAGCATCATCTTGGATCTTTGACTGAAATAAACTTCCTAAGAGCAGGAAGGAGCCTGACTTCTTTTACTCACCAAAGTAATCCTACTAGCTGGTATAGTGCCTGACATTCAGCAAACCATCAACACACCTCTGCTGAAGGAATGGATACATGGCTGAATTGATTCTCATCTATGTGTCTTGATCATCTATAAGATCTTAGCTTTCACATATATAAAACAAACTGTATGTTTTATTGAAGGGAAAATGAGCTAATGCACTCAAAAAGGTTTTAAAAGGTGTAGTTATTATTCACATCCTGTTCAACCTTGCCTTTTTATAGATAATAAAATTTATACTAAAGTAATAGCAACTTGATTTATTTATCCTATTGGAATTACTTTAATTTCAAAGAAGGTCAGAAAGAAGGGATGGAAAGGAAAAAAGACAGTGCTGAAAATGGAGCCACCCAAATACAGTCATCTCTAATCATGACAATCCAGAAAATAGTGTTGAAGAGATATTTTTACAAAGAGTGAGGATCTCAGGGCTGTTCATATCCCTCCCTATTCTATTATATGTAAATGTCACAGAGGGGCAGGACTTCAGGTAGTCTGTTGAGGTTTCAATGAGTCAGTCCCAATGGGAACTTAGAACACATTTTTTTCCCCTGTCGTGAATATTGCTCCTCTGTAACATTTTCCCAATATTTGGCATAGGCTGACTTAGATACTCTACACAAAAAACTTCCAAACTTTTCTGTATATAAAATCATGTAGACAGATTGCTAAAATGTAGATTCCTTGTCTCAGATTTAAAGAATTCCCTTTTGAATTTTTTTAAAATCTTTATTGGTACATTAAATATACACATCATGATTGCACTCCATAATGGGGATTTGTACCAGTATAAGACACAACTTAATTCTCATTTTTTCCCATAGCCCTACCCACCCTACCACCCCCCCATATACATAAAATTTGTTTCCTTACTTTTTTTGTTACAATCTCAACATTGCCCAAGTGAGAGTGAAGCAAGTAATCCTTTGAGCCATACTGGCTCAAAGAAAGCCAGAAACACTGTCTCAGAGAAAGGCCTCAGAATGAGGACTAGACCACTACAGCATCCGGTTTACTCATGTCTGGCTTTTATTGGGAAATAGATATATTGTGTAGTTCATCTTAGCTTATCTGGTAGCATGGTTCTCTTAGTTTATATAGTCATGTAGCCACACATTAAGTATACATTTCAGATTTATAATAACCCTAGTAGAAGCCAATAATTAAGAGTTTATTAAAAGTGGAATAATGAACAGCAGTGTTATGGTTCATATCAAATTGTTCCCCAAGAACTTTGTAGGCTTGTAGGTAGAGCTTTTAGAAGGCAGTTGGATAATGGGGGTTTTAACTAACTTGGTGTTATGAGGTAGCACCTCGATGGAAGAGGAGCATGAGTGTGGAGTGGTTTAACGTCAATGGAGCATGACCTGGAATGGCTTATTTCCGTATCCAAGTCTTCCCTTCTCTCTGTTTCATGGCCCTGTAGTGTTGTTCTGCCTTGGAATCAGCCAACCAAAGACTGAAACCTCTGAAAACTATGAATCAAAAATAACCTTTCCTTCTTTACGTTGCAGGTGTCTGGTATTTTGTTCCGGTGACAAAGAAAGTGACTAAGACAAACATCCTTAACAATATGTTCAAAATATATAAGTGCTGCTTTCAAAGATATCATTCCTGTAACTAAATCCAGAATGTTTTTCAGAAAATATGACTTAAACAATTTTAAGATATTTATAGGAATAAAAGACAATGGTTGGGCTTAGGGTGTAGCTGGTTGGATCACTTGTTGGCTGGGTAACTTTAAGTATGTTAATTATCTTTTTAAAGCCCCTGGGGATTCATCTAATAAGATGGAGGGCAATATAGTTCCCAGCTCCTTGAAGCTTTTCTGCATTTTTAGATCTGTGAGGACTGGACAAGACATTGCAGGTCCCACCTTGGTGCTCTGCTTGGCACCTAGTCAGTTCTTGGCATTTGTTAGTTTACATATGTTTTTACCTCATGTGAGGTTGGCTGGTCTTTGCCTGCTCCACAAAGATAAGCCAAGGTGACTACAGGTGACTACAGACTTATTTGGATCTGCACTGTGTTGTGTAAGCTCTGGACTGAAACGTTTCGAGTGATAGGTGGGTCAAGTAAGAGCTTCCCCAGTGGGAAGCTCAGCTTTGCTTCGTGTCTGACTCCCAGAGGTACCTGTGCATCCATTTCAAAACTGTGGCTACTGGTAGCGATATTTTTTCCATTAGTGTGGGTGTCGCCAAAGAGAATGCCCACTGGCCCACTCCCAATGTGCTGGGACTGCCCTTTCCCGTGCAGCAGCAGTCACTCTTTGCAGCAGCTGATGGCACTCTTTGATGCTTGGCCTGTAGACTTCATTTCAAAGAATTATTGTGATTTCTGGCTGCCAGATATACTACTGGTATCACCACGGCTTCACAGCTCCTTGTGTTTTTGAAGTGTGGCTATTACACTACATAGTTAAGTACGGACTTTTTTTTTTTTTTTTTGAGACAGTGTCTCGCTTTGTGGTTCAGGATGGCCCTGAACTCAGCCTCAAACTCACATCACAGCAATCCTCCTGTCTCTGCCTCCCGAGTGCTGGGATTACAGGTGTGAGCCACCATGCCCAACACTGTGGTATGTGGTATTGATTGCTGCAGGGTGTGAGTCTCCACGCCCAGTATGGTATGTGGTTACCGGGGATCGAACCCAGGTCCTTGTGTTTGCAAGACAGGGGCCGGAACCACTGAGCTAACTCCCCGGCCCAGTACGACTTTTATTTTGTATGCAGGACCTGTGACTGTCATGATTATGCTGTCACCAAAAAGGCTCACAAATGCCACTTATTGTCTGCTTTCAGCCTGAGCCTGAAGGTCTACCCTTTTCTGGCTGTCTGCACATCTCAGTCCCCACTGAAGGCATTCTGTTGCTTGCCTTGGTTACCACCTCGGCATTCATTTATCATTCCAAGTAGGGGGAGTTTTGATTGTGGATGTATCTTATGAACCACAAAGCAGAGAATCCCACAAAATGGTGAAGACATGGATGTGGCAATGTCTTTCTTTTATGAGGCAGTGGTCCAAGCAAGAGAAGCCTAATGGGGTTGGTAAAGAAAAAAACTTCTTCTATAAAATTTAATTACCCTCAATTGCTTAGAATTTTTTAAAAAAAAGATTCTCTGTAACAGGAGTATAAAAACATGAGGCACTATTTATTCTGCAGTTTATAGCTTGCAAACCAGAAAGCTTGCACATGTGTGAAGAGCTGGATCAGGAACAATATTAATGGCATTGATCAGTCTGGGCTGCTGACTTTGATGAGAAAAGGACAAATATCACGTGAGTTGCAGAGGTGGTTAACATTCATAGTGTTATTTTTAGCTTTGATGAACAATAAAGAAAATCCTCCCATCCTCCTATATTTGCTAAATAACTACTGTGCTCTTCTCTGTGGGGCTGGTGCATTTTCTAAACAGTTCTGCTATGCCAGGCATGAAAAGCATCCAAAATATCACCCACCAGGAGATTTGAGCCTAGCAGATATATGGGAGTGTGGGTGTGCCCAGGAGTAATCCCACTACCTCTCTGGGTCCCCAGCTTCTGCTGCTGTGAGCGCTTCTCTCTTTAAATTGTATGTTTGTTTTTATATGTTGGCTTTTATGCTTGGTAAGTTATAACTCTGTAGGGGCAGACCCTAAACTCTTTTTTTTAAAAAAAAATCAAATTACTTTGTACCATGAGTGCATTCTGCAAATAAAATCAATAAACAGGAACTTTCCATGGATTTATGGATGCTTAGAAAGAAGGCACCAGGAGCTACAAGCTCTGATTCTGGCAGTGGACACCACTTCTGGTTAATCTTTCATACTGAATGTTTTTCATTAAAAGGCCTCCAAATGATTTATCACATAATTATATTTTATACAACACCTTCTTTTTCATAACCTCAAATGATAATTGTGCTGGCCAGTCTTTTTTGTTGTTGTTGTTGTTGTTTAAACTTATGTTCCAGTCCATTTTATAGCAGCCATTGCATTATTTCTCTGTGTGTGTTAATTACTCAGCTGCCCTTTAGGAGCTGCAGATGTTTCCCACAATGCTCACAACATGATTCTCCTGACCACTTCCTACCACTCCATCTTCTTTGGCAGACAAAGCTGTGTGGTTAGGACTCATGTCATAGCTTCCTCTATCATCTCATGATCCTTCTACTTGCTCAGGGTGGTGACTGTGCCAGTCTTGGGGGTGCAAGGTTAAAGCTACTGTCCCCTGCATCAGTAGACTGTAGTTCAATCAGTGTAAAATATGAAAGAAACTTTATAAGGTAAGGATAATTCTACCTTGACTCTCCCCCTTAACCCCTCCTACTTTAAATTAAGTCAATGCAGTAATTTTTGTTGTCTTTACTTGGTTGTGAGCAGAGAGGTGGATGCCCTATTTTACATATGCTCTCAGTATCTCCGTCATCAGTTTATGGTGGCTTTACTTTTCTCACAAAGCTATAATGTATCACATCTTGGGTTTCCACTTAAGTTTGTTTCTTTGACTGTTCTGGACAGTTTAGTCATGGAATGGCTGTTTAGTACAATCCTGTTAGATAAAGAACCCTGTGTGCTATACTCAGAATGGTAATTTCTTAAAAATATCATTTCAAAACATTTTGCACATATGCACGTAGAAATGAGAATTGAAGGGTGTGCACATAAGCAAATGTGGTTCCAGATGGACACATTTACTCAATTTAGTATGGAGGTATTTTTACATTTCTGAAAACAATAGGTAGTCGAAAATATATCATGCAGTATGGATTAGAAGCCCCTGATCATATGGCAAATTGACATTTTTCTTCATCAGTGGGTTGGGTTGAACTATTCCCAAACATGGTGCAGTATTCTTCTATTTCTTATTTTTTTTCCTTCAGGATAAAAGACACACTCCTTCTGAAGTTACAAAAAAGTGCCCAAATCTTTAAAGTTTTTATGGCAATTCATCACATAAAGTTTACACCTACAAGGCATAGTAAAATTATTAGCAGATAAGTCAAAAGTAACGAACTATAAATATTATCTGAAGTGTAAGATCAAAGACTGAAGCCTCATGGAAAAACCTCTTAGTCAGTTAATTAAAAACAGCTGATCCAATTCAGAAGGCTGAGTATATGTACAATGTATGTTTGTAAAAAAAATATAGCTAGATGTGAAAAGTTACATGTATTTTCATTCTGTCTACCTTCTTGGAAATGATCCTCTGATTTCTGAACATTTGTCTAAAGCTTGGGAACATATTGAGAATATTTTCAAAATTTGAAATACAGCTTCCAATTTTGTAAAGAACACATTTCTATAGATCAATAAGACAGAGATATCAGTGCATGTATTTAATTAAGTTACCATGTTTTAATTGGGAGAATTTCAATTGTTTTTATGTTTAGACTACTTTTTTGGTACTTCTAACTAAATAATAATTGTCACATGCCTGTGAGTTTGGGCATAGGAATAACACTTATTTCTTGATACATCTACTTAGTCTTTGTTGATTGTCTTTCAAAATTATACTTATATTTCTATATGCGCTGATATAATTACCAAGATTAATTATAAAAAACAATAGAATACACTTTCCTATTTTCTGCCTCCAGCCTTTGATCTATTTTTAATTTTCCTTTCCTTTCCCTTATTTGTATTCATTTTGATGCCATCAATTTGTTTCTCTATTACTGTTATTTTTGCAATTTTCTGGTTCCTTTAGAGCTGGCCCAACTCTCTTTGATCTGCTTCCCTTCAAGCTTTATTTTTGGTGCTGTTTTTCATGTTCTATAAAAAATATTTTTTGCCTCTTTTCCCTTTATTCTTTTGATTTAACTCCTTCTTAGGAGAAGAACAAACTCTAGCTTTGAGTGAACAGGTAAATGTTTTTGTAAGAGTGAGTCCTAAGAATCCTTGGCTTTGCACTGATGAATAGAAATAGTTGAGATCCTACTTCAAAGGCCTTAGAACAAAGATCTTTTTCTGAGGCCACTGACCAGCCCACCAATTCCTTGTGTCCCATCTTTGCCAAAAGATATGAACTAATGGCAGGACAAGCCTGTCTTGTAAGAATAGCCAAGTAGGCTTGGGAACAAACATATCCTTGACATAATAAGGGGGAAAACATACTGTTTATCTCTTTAATAACCATCTTGAAGAAAATTAATGTTACTTTGTCCTTTGTGCAGAACAGTAATTGGATTGTGTGTTTCATTTCTATCTGGACAAAGGCCAGGATATTGAAATACTTTTCCATATTAGATTTTCTTGTTTAAAAATTAGATTTTATTGGCATTCTCTTTCCGAGATTTCTTCATTAAAAGCTTCATTAAACATAAATCTTCTTTTACACAGCAGAAAACAAAAATTGTTTTAAGGAGGTCATTTTAAAAGTCTTCTGGTGGGGCGATGCTAAACTTTTTCTGGTGACTTGCCTTTTCTCAGGGAGCAGGGATCCCAGGGATGAAAGAATAATTGATTTTGCCTGTATATGTCTCATTGTCATTGCATTGATGCTCGGAGCTATATAACAAGTTACTGTTTTCTAGAGACTAAAGCAATTAGAAGTATGATATTTAAAATATGTTGGGCTAGGAATTATGCTAAATTGGTTTGACTCAGTGACATGCAAACTTTAGGGACCTCTTCTTCCCTGGAAGACAAGACATCATCTGTCATAGAATTTGCAGTTACTGTGCAAAAAAAATACAACTAGGCCTCAAGTGCATTTGTGTACATTGATTACAGCTTCTGAAAAGGAACAAACACACTTCTGACAAGGGCAACAGTGAAATGATAGCGATATATTCCCAGTTTAAAACAGTTTGCTAGTCCTCACTCCCTGGAGGAATTGGACAGGTTCACTTCTCAGCACTGCAGAGGATAGTTTTCTGGGCTGAGTTTGTGCAAGCCCTATTTTTCCAGCAGCCTCTGCATGCTCTGTGTTTCTGGCTTACACTTGTGGAGGGAAGAGAGATAATTAACTGCTTTGGCTTGAAAGGCTTTCCCCACTGGGCTGCAAACTTCAGGTAGAACAAAAATAAACAAATACAGTGTGATATATCAATAAGGGACAGTCATAATAAAGAGTGGGACTACCCCAAAGCACTTAAAACAAAGTGTTAAAAGCCAGAAAAGTGAGAAAATTCACTTGTGATTATTGAAATCTGATTGTAAAACATTATCCAAAAATATATTTTTACCCAAAAGTCAAAAAATAAAAACAACAAACTCTAGTTGTCACAGATGAGCTTCTAACATGTTAATTTCTACCAAGAAGCTTTTTTAGGGAAACTGCAAGTGAAATGATCATTTGTTGATTCTAGACAAGACCAGCATAGGGATCAGTTGAAGGGTGGTGACTCTCAGGGTGAAAGCAGCTAAGAATCCAAGATCCAGGGCTGGTTACCAGTAGGCACCCAGGGGGACTGAATTCTGAGCTCTAGGTTTAGATGAACTGGAAGCACCATCTAACCCTGCAAGTAGAAGTTGACTTTTCGTTTTCAGATTTTCTTGGAAATTTGTCCCTCTCAAGCTGACTCAAGTTCAGGAGGGAGTTGTCACAAACATTCTTTTAACCTGTTTTTTCTCCAGGCTGTGTGCTCAGGAGTTTGGAAACTTCTCACAAGACCCTCTTGTCTTGGGGTCCAGGGTTCAAACAGGCTGCCAGGGGACAGGATATACAGAAAATTGGCAGGGATCTCACTGGGCAAGAGACAGTAACTCTACATGAAGGAGGAGGCTGAAACCAGATGTTTATGAACATTGAGGGGAACCTGGTCACATTTTCTACACTTCCTTCTTCTCCTAACCTCCTTTGCACAGCTGTTCAAAGAAGTCTTGCAAATGCAATGCCAATAAAAAAGGAATATGATGGCCTAGTTCTGGCATTTTAAATTTCTCTTACATTTTCAGTGGTGACAAAGGAGACAAAAATCTCAGGGCATAGGGGATCAAGATAGCAGGATTTAAAAGGTGTATATGAGTAATATATATTATACTTTGTGACCTGGTGTAGCGAGTATGTTCCCCTGCTCTCCAAACCTTATGGCTCTTAAACCTCTTATCAGTCTCTACCTGCTTTTTTTGGTCCAATGTCCTAGCTTCAAAAGCAGTTTAGATGCTGATACTGCCAGATGAGCTTACCCCTGAATGCTTAACCCATCTACTTCTGACCGGATATCAGGAGATTTAACAGGTATCTTAAACTGAAGATGCCAAAAATGGAATTCCCAGTTTGCAGTGTCTGGCAACCAGCAGTTCTTACGATAATTGCTACAAGTGGCAACTCCATTCAAACCTGGGTCATACCTCACATCTGGTCAATCAATAAGTCAGAATTAGCTCAATATTTTAAAAATGTCCACAACCCAACTGTTTCTTGCCACCCCCACTGCTGAACCCTGCTTTCTACCAAGGTAGCACCACTGCCTGTTCTGTGCCTGGCTCCCCACTTCTGCCCTTGGTTACTTACCATCTATTCCCTTGCAATAGCCACAGAGGCTCCCTGCTACTCTTTAGAACAAATCTCTAAGTGACTTGAACTTTGGGAATAAAAACCAAAGTCTTATGATGACCTGCAGCTGTTTCCTATTACCTCTCATAAATGCCATATCTTGGTACTGTCCTTGTATCCTCTGGCCTCCCGCTTCATGCCAGGAACAGTGTCATGTGCGATTGTTCCCATTTTCCACATGGCACAGTCCCATGCTTCCTTTAGATCTTTTCTCAAATATGAAAAGTGTTCTTTAATGAAAACAAAGGTAGGACATGCTGACTTTCAAGGATTGTAGATAATGAGGGTTCAGGACAAAGACTGGCTGGGGAGACATAGTAGTAATAATAACTTTGTATTAGTGCTTTATGCTTTACTAGACCATGTATACTTAAGTTAGGGAAATAACACTATTAGTAGATATTATCATCTATACTTTGAAATGGGACACAAAAGCTCATATGAGCTACCTTGTCCACTGACACATAGCTAGAAACTTCAAGAATTAGGGTATATGGGCTTCATTCAAGTTTTGAAGTCTCAGAGAAAATTCTTTTTCTTCTGTACATTAAAGTTTGTTACAGTAAGAAAAGAATAATTCTAGCAGCAATTGAAATAGCAATAATAGCGCTAACAGCAGCTAGTATTTACTCAGTATCATGTAGAAAGCACTGTTTTAAGACTTTTACTAGCATTTGCCTATTTACTCTTTGCAGAATCCTGGTGTCAAGCACTATGATTTGCAGTTTTCAGAGGAGAAGATTGAGTTAGAACCAGGATAGGTAATTAGCTGAAGTGTAGCAGTGGGGGTGGCAGAGTTAGAAACCTCACCCCAATGCTTGGGCTCCACATCTCACACTATCCTAAGTCCCAACTTGGTCCTAACAGCATTTTCTCTCTGCTTTTGCTAGACAAGCTACATACTCTATACAGTTGGACATAGTGAATTCTCCAGTTGGGTAATTAGAGATAACTGTGCTCACCAAAGATTTCTTGAAGGCATATGTTGTTTAAGAAATACCATCTTTAAATTGAGGTTAAGTGTGAAAAATCTCAACATAATCGATAATCAGAAGAGGCTGTCAGCCAGTTACAACAGGTTGCTCTTCCTGAAATAGATGATGACCGTCTTTTCTAAGGTAGACGTTTTATTCCCAAACCAGATGCACAGACAGCACTGACTGCAAAATAACTTATCTGGGGAGTTTCCCAGAAGACAGAGCAGAGAGCAGGCCCTGCTTACCTCGGGTGGCTGTAGGCTAGCTCCTTGAACTCATTGTTCCAGTTCGGTCGTCCATAAAACGTTTTCTGCTTTAAGCCAGTAACCACGTCTGTGCTGTCATTCCAGTGTAAAGCTATGTGGATAGCCTACAATAACAATTGTGGTATTAGATAACATTTAGAGAAAAAAAAAAAAACAAAAAAAAACAAAGAAGCTGTCTATAACTAAAGCATGGAGTCACTGTGCTCATTTGTAGATTTGATACAGGGCTGGAAGTGCTCATAACTGATATTGTACTTTTGGGCAAGAATCATGCCTCATTTCTGTTTGTACTGGATCTTATTGGAACAAAATGCCTTTTTATATATAGCTGGCACACAATCACATTAATATAGAAAGAGTTTTTCTTTGAAAAGAAGAGAGTAATACAGTAAGTGTGGTCAAGGAAAAGCAACACTAACTGCTTTCCTTTTTTTTTTTCTTCTGAACTTCTCAAAAATTAATCTCCATCTGCTGCCCACATTCACTTGATATTAAACCCTGGAGATTTGAGAAGGGCATTTCCAGATTAAAGTGCTATGAAATATCTAGAAAATAACTGGGTCTTACATTTATCTGCCTATGTGGCTGAAACTATCTGATGTATATATCCCAGGGACGGTGGTTCAGTAATTTACCTCTTTTCCCTGCACACCACATTCAATGGCTGCCCAAGTTCTTTAGAAAAGACTGGCATAGCATTTGCATATAACCTATGCATATCCTTCCATATACTTTCAGTCTTTTTTAGATGACTTATACCTACTACAATGTTTTTGTATTTAGGGAATCATGATAATAGGAACAAGTCTGTACATATTTAGTACAGACACATGTTTTTACTAAACAATTTCAATCTTTGATGGAATCCATAGATTTTGGGACCTGTGTTCAGAGCTCTCTGCCCAGTGTTAATCCTTTCAGCATCACACAACAAGTGACCAATAAGTAAATTCCTGGGGCATATTAATCTCTGGTGATTATTTAAAATATTTCTGTCATTTATTTCAGCTCTTGCTGAGTTCTGGTAGCCATTTTGTTCTCTCTTCCTAGGATCTGTGGGCCCTCTTCTATACCAAAACCTATCACTAGCTTGTGAACTCATGTGTTTTCCCCTTTGACATCCAGTTTGCTTTTACCCTCTGAATTTTCCTAATTCTAACATTTTGGTAATGGCTCTGCTGATCCAACTCATGCGTCAGATTCCTTGCCTCAATAGCCTTCTTTTTAGTCTGAGAAAACAGCCACAGCAAGAGATACTCAGCTGAAAACAATGGAAGTTTTCCTCGGAGGTCAGTGGAAGATAGGAATCTACAAAATCTAGATAGCAAATGCCATTATCTGTCATGTGTGACCCCAGGTCACAGCACTACTACTGGAAAAGAGTCTGGAAATGAGACTTCAGGCAAAGGGAGAGTAGGGAAAATGACCGAAGGCATTGAGTGACATGTCTGGCAGGTGGAGAGGGAGGAATGTGAGCAGAGGCGTGGGGATGTGAATGTGTGCAGCAGGCAGTGTGAGCCTGCCTCTCATCCTTTGGCAGCTCTGGGACCAGAGCAAAACGATGAAGCTTTTTAAGGTTGGAAAGGGCCTTAAAGTACTTGCTGAGAAGTTTGGTCATTATTTGATGGGAAAAAGGCCTTCCTTCCTTATGTTGTAGTATTGCCAACTGTGGATGCTCAAACATTTGGAATTATATTTGTTCCATATTTCTCAGCCCACTGTTCAATTAATCTCCAAACTCTTTTGACTTGCCCTGCATCATACCTCTTCCATCTGTTCCTTCTGTTCTTGTCATTTTGCCACTTTGAGGGTGCTGAATTCAGCTTAACAATTGCCTGTTTCTAAAACAGCCTCTTGGTGCTTGATTTACTGACAGAATGCACCAATTATTTTTTTCTTAATGCTTAAGATTAGTGATTTCCTGTCTGAAATTTGAAAATCTAAAGAATTTTCAGTATGCCATGGGAAAAGTTTAAGAATATATCTGTTTTAATTTAGTTGCATTTAGAAAAATATGTCTTATACTTTATTCTTGGAAGTGGCAGAGATAGTGATGGAGTAGGGTTGTGTTGTCACAGAATTGACTGGTTGTCAGTTAGAATCTAAGCCTGGTAACTCAAATTACAGAGAATGCTGGAGTGAACATGTGGGATGAATGGTTCAGAAGTAGAGGAGAAACCAGAGAGTAAATGAAAAAAATCGTGTCTGTACTTCACCAAATGGATTATCAGTCAAAAATTCTGCTTGAATAAGAAAAATACTTGTTTGGGAAACATAATCAATATTATATAATTCATTAAGATGTTTCAGGCCTAGCTTTCAAGAAACCAAAATTTCAAATTATCCCAGAGGAGTAAATATTTAAAAACTATAAACAATCATAAAAATTCATAAAGCTACTGTATTTCTAGCAAAGTCTTACTCATCTGTGTGGCAGAGTCATATTGCAGCGATGTTCCATAAGGGCCTGGTGTGTTTGGGGGGGGGGCATAAAGAGAATTCATTTGTAAATTTGTGATTACTGGAAATCTCCTTGGCTTAAATACATTTTCCTTAAAAGTATTTATCAGTAATAATTACCACAGAAGTGTTGATGAAAACCTTGTAATTACTTCATTGTTAACTCCCATATTAGAGCAGTTAAACTGGATTCGGGTACCATAATAATCACCATCAAATCTTATCAAAACTGAAATATTAATATAGTGAATGTTTTGATATATGTTATTTTGTGTAATCTCAATCCTAATAGTTCTTTAATATAAGGTACCACAGAATACCTACCTCCATAGAAAATCATATCCATTTAGGTAAGTAAACACCTCCTATGAACTTTAAGGCTATTCCCTTAAAGAATACCTTAACAAAAAGAAACCATTATTTTCTGGAGAGATGCACTTTTCAGTAAAAAAAGGTTGAGTATAAAGACTAGGGAATTTTTCTTTTTAAATCCAAATAGTTCAAAGCATATAATCAGAACCAGGTGGGAACTCAGCAGACAATAAAACCAATCAATGATATTTACAAGGTCACCCTTAAGTGATGATTCCAAGTGTCTTTAGAATTTCCAATCTCTAGACTGTTTTCTGCAGCCCCGCCTGTTCGTCTTTCTGTTTACTTCAGCAAGGTAACCATGGGTCCTTTTATTGTCATAACTTACACGTTCTTTCCAGTCCTTTTTTATTTCATTCTCCTTTCCTTTTTAATAACATAAAAATAATTCTTCCATGCTACCAGATATTTATACAGGTCATTATAGGAATCACCCCTCTTTCCTCTGTACTAAGCAAATCAGACAGTAATGGTCTCTCTCAAGTTTTATCAGTACCTGATTTTCATCCCAGCCAGTAAGAAATATATGATAACTCAGAAATTGAGCATTCCCTTGCTCACTCATCTGTATTTCCAGGGAGAGTAAGAGACTGGCAAACCACTCAAACGCCTGTGCATCCCGGCAAATCCAGTAGAAATACACCTGTCAAGAGAGAACACAGAACTGATCTGTCCCTCTTTCTATAATGTGCCGATAATCACAGACTACTTTATGTCTATTAAATTATTTGAGCCCAAATGGGTACTTCTATAAAATAACATGCTTTTCTCTGCCAGTGAACAAACCGTCCCACTGTGATTTCTTTTGAAAAAAAAAAAAATTCACATTGTGTTTGAAAAGGCCCAGAGTAAGAGAGTCAGGAGCCTGCGGGCTGTGCCAGGTCCTCTGGATGGGGATCAACTCACCACATTTCTGGCTGTGCTTCTTCTGAACAAGATTAATAATCATAACTAGCTGTGCCTTTCACTCTCCCCAAAGGGGATAAGCTGTTAGACCAGCCCCCTTCATCTTTACTTATGACCTAAGCTCGGGATTTCAACTCTCTTCTCTGGAGACCCCGAAGGCTTGGGCACTAATCCACTTCACCAGTCATGGCCTCTGGAGAATGGAGATTATGGTAATTGCAGAATCCAGCCACACAGGCCAGAAATTTCCTCTCAAGGAGACCTATCAGTGTCCAAGAAAGCTGGCAGGAGGGGGCTGTACCTGTGTGTCAACTGCTGTGGTGAAATTATGTGAAAGAAGTTTCTTTCTCTCTTTTTAAAAATCTATCTGTGTTGAGTGCAAATAGCAGGTGACAGATAGTTTGAGTTTGTGAAAGAAAGGCTTAGTTTGTGCCTGGAGTTTCAGATAATTGCATCTAGAAGAAACCACAGGAGAGAAATCTGTTAATTCTCTGGATTTTTCTTCTGACACTCCTACCTCTTACTGCTCACTACTTTTTTTCCCCCTGCATCTTCTCCCCAGAGAGACCTCTCTGGAGCTTATGAACACCTGTGGGGGCTGATGTCAAATCCGGATGCTGCCTGATTTGGCCCCACCCAGAAGCCTCTCCTCCAAGAGTGCACTTTTCTCTCCCTCTCAGCCAGCTGGCTTGCAAGCTTGCAATCAGATAATCAGATTTATAGAGGATATTTAATTAATAGATCAAATTCATGAGGAAAAGAGAATCACAGAATGTATTTCAAGGCTGAACATCATGCCCAGTTCCTTTAGGCTTCTGCAGGAAGTTATAATATTAATAGTCAGGAAGAGCAAAAACTGGTAAGGATGAGAGCTTTTCTCTCAAGAACTGGAAAGTATTACTTCTTGCTGGACAACTTCTGTTGTGAAGAGCACTTAAGATATTAAGTCCAGGACAAATAATCTTTCAATTCCTCTGCGTCCTTCCGTCGCTCTCACCACTTCCCACAGATCTTCGTATGCAGCCCCTTCAGGTAGCAGTCTTTCTTTTGTTCAGTTTTATTTCAGATTGTATCTATTTTCTAAACAGATGTTGGACAAAAACTACAGTATTACAATGAATAGAGGGGCCAGGGATATAGCTTACAGGAGCAGGCGCCTGCCTGGCAAAAGCATAGCCTTGAGTTCAATTCCTAGCACCAGGAAACAAAAGCAAAAAGAGAAACATACAATGAATAGAGAAAAGCATTCACCAAAGCATTTGCTAAACAGAATGAAATATAGAATAGTCCTTTTATTTTTGGAGAATTGGTGCAAGAAAGTAATAGTTGTAATCATTTTTAATCCCTTCCCCCTCTTTGTTTCCTGCTCCCTCCAACTTGTCACTTTCTCCATGTCTGAAAGTGTACCTTCTAGTTTCCTATTGCCCTTCTTTTAATTAATTAATGTTTTAGGTTTCTCATACAAGAGAAAACATGAGATATTTAACTTTCTGAGTCTAGCTTGTTTTACCTAGCATGATGGTTTTAATTTCTATTTTCCTGTAAGTAACATAGTTTTATTCTTCTTTATAGGTGAATAATATTTCATCGTGATCATATATCCACATTTCCTTTACCTTTCAGCTGTTGATGGGCTTCTAGGCTGTTTGTAAAGCTCAGCTGCTGTGAATTACACTGCTATAAATTTGGATATTTAGGTATCCCTATAATATAATTTTTAAATTCTTTTGAGAATTTACTAAGGAAAGATACAGCTGGAACAAATGGTCAAATGGCAGTTGGTTTTCAGTGCAGAGCTGAGTCAGTGGTTTCCTCCGGGGAATTCCAGAGAACCCAATTTGGACAGGGAAGTTCCATCATCCACTCATTCACAGGCTCAACAAATCTCTACTGAATACTTCCTATAAAACTCTCCTACCCTTCTGTATTCTGGAACAGTAAATGTACACAGGACTTCCCCCCAAATTTGTCCCAGTGTTCTGTATTTCAGAGGGAGAAGAAAAATGACAAATAAATACTAGACTGTAGACCATGTCAGGTGATGATAAACATCAAACACTGGGAAGCCTGTGAGAATCGCAGTAGTAAGATTGACCACAGAGGCTTCTCTGAGGGAGGTACATGGGAGTAAAGTGTAGAAGTGGTGGGAGGGCCACATGGTTGGGGAGGAGCTCTGCAGAGGGTATGAAGGTGGAGTGGGAGGACTTCACTGGACCTCTTTAGGGAGGCAGGTCTGGCTAGAGCACAGTGCTGGACATCAGGTTACAGGGAACACAGCAGAGGAGAGAGGAGACTGCAGATAGTATTGAACTGTGTGAGACAGGAGTGTCTAGATAGGTGAGTCATGATCTCAGGCCTTCAGCCCAGTCTGTTCTCTCTGGCTACTGTGTTGAGAATAGACTGGAGAATGTGGGAGGCAAGGGAGGAAGAATGGAAGCTGAGAAGCAGCTGATTTGATGTCTATATGGGCAAGGAATACCACTGCCTTTCTTCTTTTCACTTAACCTGAATAATTTTCTGGGTACTTTAGTGGCCCCCACTTTACCTTGCTTTGTCCCCCAGGAGGTAAAAAAAACTTGTTGATTAAATTCTATTGACTAAATTTACTGCCCTGCTTACCTAGCACCTGTCTGTCACCTTCTTCCTGTCCCCCGTTAGCTGCCTTAGCTCAGAACATGAAAGTTGTCATTTAGTGAAGACCGAAAACACTGATTTACTTCCTAGAATTTTCTACACATCAGAACATACTCAGATATATTCATATATGTATAATAATAAAAATATGTTCTTTAAAAGAAAAATTTCCCCAACCTTCTTCACTTGAAAAGTTCCCACATCTTTGCCTCCTCCATACTCATTGTCTTTTCAAGAAGAAATTATTCCTATCCTTATTTTTCATGGCAGAGTGTGTGCCAGTGTTCTTAGGCTTTGATGAGCCTTTATACTTTTTGCTTCCTCTTAATGGCTTTCCGTGTTTTCTTCTTCATAACTGACTTACAGGTGACACTCGTGGCTTGGGTACCAGGTATTATGGAGGAAAAATGGATAGGCCTAGTAGACATGCTTCAGGCAGAAAAGAAAATTTAAAAAATACTTTGAACAGAAAAAGAGAGTATTTACTTTGACTTTCATCTTTCTAATGGTAGAGGTCACTCACTGTGAAGTGACATAAGAGTTCCACCTCTGCATTTCACCCCATAGAAAGGACCTGGTCAATTGCAGACAAAGTGTCTCAAACAATAGGCTTCCACTCTGTGATCTGTGCTTTCTAGCCCTGTCCCCACCCGAGTCTCCAAAAATAAAACAAACCTTACAATCAGCTCCCAGTGTAAAGCACAGCTTTCAAAATTTTGAAGCTAATATTAGAGGCCCAATATACCTAAGGTTACTTCAAAAGATTTTACTAAGCAGATGTCATCTGCAGTAAAATAATGAAAGTTCTGAACTTTCATAGTGACAAAAGCAATCCCACGTATCCTTTATTCCTATAGATATAGTGAAAGCTTAAATGATTCATTGCTCTTGGACGCTGTATTAGAGTTCTCTATGTGTGAGATGTGGCACAAGCCTTGACTGTTACATCATTCCCAGGTGCTAAGCACTTGACCCAATTCATTCATGTCCATCACAGAGGACTTAGATTTCAGTGACATTTATAATTGTCCAGTTTTTATAGTCCCCAACTTCTGGGCTTCCCTGTAAAAATTCTTAAGTAGCTCAGGGAGATTAGGCCAAAATGCATATTTTATCTCCTCTCATAGCACATATGCACATGCACATTTATGTGAAAATAACATTCTCTGTGTTTTCCTGTTGCTGGCACACAATACCCATCAACCATGTCTTGAAGGAGGTGAAGTTTAATTTGGCTCATTGTTTTAGAGGATTCAATCCATGGTAGCTGCCTTCACTGCAGGCACATCACAGCAGAAGGGCTTGATGAAGAGCTTGGTGAGGGGCATGGGGACATAAAGCTGCTGAGCTCATGGTGACTGGGAAGCAGTACAGGGGAACACTTAAAAGGAAGAGACAAGTGACCCGAGAGAGTACCCAAGGGTACCTC
>PVIR01029404.1:0-21150 GCA_004026965.1 Petromus typicus | reverse complement strand
ACAGTCACCTATAAATAAAATATAAATTAATTCTGCCTTAGTTAAGCATATCTTTGTTAATTAGTTAATTTTTTAAGTTAAGAACAATTTTTCTTTATGCAAAGTTTTGACAACATAACTCACATACTTTCCTTGGACAAAAAGATTCTGAATAGAGTAAACATAAACTTAACTCTAGCCTTGGTATAAACATTACTAACTGATTTTAAGATAAAATAAGCCAAGAAAAAGTAGTATATGAAATTTAAAAAATCACTTCTGTTTATAGTGGGATCATGTTTATTTCAGCAGTATTTGGGAAAAAATATGTGTCAATAAATTTATAACAAAATTAAAATATTCTGTAAGGTGACTATGCGGTAAATTTACCTTTAGAAATACTAAATATATTTAATCATAGATAATTTTATAGATCTATTTTTGATTTTCCTTTATATATTTCATACTGGAAAGAAATTTGTAGAGCAAGGTAAAGTTGATATTTTCTACCAAAAGTGATGAAATACTAAGTGCCCCATTTAATCAGTGTTATCCTAAGCATAGATTATTGGAGTCCAACTGACTGAGAATAAATGTATTTAGTACTTTAAAATTGTCTGTGTGCAGAATATTTGGAGAGGTTATTTAATTCTCTGTAAAGAACTCAAACTGGAAAACCATTTTATGTTATTTCTTGAGAAACTACATGAGAGATCTCTAATACAAGGAAAGATAGAGCTACATTTTTCTAGATGTGTCTATGCTAAAATGAATCTTCACTGGTCTATATTACAGTTTCAGAATTAAAATTCCCGACTGCTTCAACAATGTAAAAATGACAGCACTTGATACTTATTCTTTTGATTGCTTCATTTTTAAGCTTTTGTACCATCAATACTTTGAAGCACATTATTATAATTTTCACAATATTACTAACATTATTTTTTTTTACTTAAAATAAGAAAATTCAAAGTTTGCATATTGTTTGGTACAAAATATATTTTTTCATATTTCTCCTAAAATATCTGAAGGATATCAAATTTTTCACTCACCAGGGTTTTGATCACTTAGCTCACTAAGGCTACAGATTAAAAAAACAAAACAAAACTCCTGTACTTGTCATATGCTAAATAAAACAAAGCTATTAAGTTATTTCTACAAAGACACAGAGTCAATTACAGTTCAGTTTGGAGACACTTCACAAAACTGGATCTTACAGATCAAAAGCATGTAGCTGTTTTTACACTTTATAGTGAACAATTTTAGCAATGATTAGCGACATATAACCTCAAGTGATTTTTTATTTGGTTTAGTCTCAATAGTTATATATTTTATATAAATAAAGCAGCACTTACCCCTTTATATCTATAATAAAATTAGTAACATAGATTGAGATGTAGTCATACTACACATAGACAAAATGGTTTGATTATATTATGTAAATAAATATCCAGAGTTCTTATTCTAATTAAGAAACATTCAACAAGAAGAAAGAGATCCACACATGAAACTCCAATTACACTTAAATTCTGTGGATTTGAGTGAATGTCATTTTATTTAAGATTTATTTTCAAGTGGTTTAAGTTACTAAGAAAAGTTATATTTATGAGGATTTGTGAGAAAATAAGAACATAAGTAAATTATTTGAAGGCCAAGTGCTTTTAGTCTAGGACTCAGAATTTTAAAATATTTACCTATAAAAATTTCATTGAAGTGAATGTTAAGGATTTATATGCTTGTTTTTTTTTAACACTTTTGTTTATTTATGAACAATTTTTATTCTAAAGCATTTTTAGAAATGTAGTGCACATGGGCCGGAGAGTTAGCTCAGTGGTTCCGGCGCCTGTCTTGCAAGCGCAAGGACCCGGGTTCGATTCCCCAGTAACCACATACCATACTGGGTGTGGAGACTCACGCCCAGCAGCAATCAGCACCACATACCACAGTGCTGGGCGTGGTGGCTCACGCCTATAATCCCAGCACTCGGGAGGCAGAGGCAGGAGGATTGCTGTGATGTGAGTTGGAGGCTGAGCTCAGGGCCAGCCTGAACCACAAAGCGAGACCCTATCTCAAAAAACCTAAAAAAAAAGAAAGAAAGAAATGTAGTGCACTTGACTTGTTTTAATTTATAGTAATATATGATTTAAAGGCATTAGATGCCAAACTGTTCTGTTTAAATCCATCCATTGGAATAGAGATCTGAATTCTAGACGGGCTGATGGACTTTGAGCAAGTTACTTCATCTTTCTGCACAACTCTCACCTTGTTTTTTGTTCTTGAAAAACCCATTAAGTCTAATCATCATTTCATCTCTTCTTGAGAATTTTGAAATGAATGGTCAATTCAGGAGCATGCCCTTTGTGGAAGGTCTGCACTTTAAATCTTAGAACAGCTTTGTAGGACTTGACAGTTGGAAAGTAGCTGATCACCAGCCGGTGAATTAGCCCATTCTCTGGCGGGTCTTGGAGTCCTGGGTCTACCCAGGGCCCCTAAGTGTTAGAGAGTTACTTCTCTGAAGGGTGGGTCGAGAGCGAGGAGTGACAATGCTAGGTTTGTCTCAGAACTGATACTGTATTTGGCATCTTAAGGACAAGCATTGACTTAGAGACTTTATGGGAAAAACGAGGCTGGATTCTACCTGGAAGCCTGACCTGAGCCCATTGTTAGTGAGTAGCACGAGAAAGAAGTAAGGTAGGCAAGCTCAGATGTCTGCTTAGGCTGGAAAATGTGCCAGTTATTGTGACTTTATATCATTTAATAGCTTTCTGGTTGGGTTTGCTGCACCTGTTACATGCATTTTGTTATTTAAAGCATTCCCAACGAACAGCCTGTGAGTGGCATGTGTACTGTTTCCTCCTAAAGTCAGCCATGAATTTTAATCAAATTAACCCTTACACACCAGTCCATTGTGTTGAGTAGTGTCCCTTACTGCTTCTGCAAAACACACAGTTCCCAGAGGCAAAACTCTAAACTGGAACTCCTAAGTGGCTTCTGTATCACTTTCATTTTCAGTACGAGGCAACGACTTTCAGAAATTGACATAGTGGAGAATTTCTTTCTTTCTTAAAAACAACTCCATGGACTTAAAGGACGCCTGACTGGGTTTTATTTATTTTCCCTATTGCCATTTCCCTTTCAACGACAAACTGAGTCTCTGGTCTGAGGTTCTTTACGACGGTGGACTCCCCACTTCCTGACCGTGTTTTGGAGAGTCACTAACTAGAGCCCTTGTACAGATTTTAAATGCACGTTCAGGACATGCAAATGAACTGTAGTCCAATTAAGCAATGAAAAAAAAATAGCCCTAAATGTCCTGTTAATGAACTGCGCTCAGGCGCTAAAAAGACATTCCGTCATGATGGGATTATAAAGATCCTGCCCTTAATTCTGAGTTGTAAAAGCCACTTTCAGGTAGAAATAAAGAGGGTTGTTGTTGTTCAATTAGAGGCGAACATTCATCTAAGAGGGGGAAAAAAGCCTTTCTGTGATAAGACCCAGAAATCTTGTCTTTCTGCTAATGCGATTTCATACATTTTTGTGGCATGATGGGCCGAGCAGCATTCCTGGTCTGTTGCCTCGGATGGGAATTGTTCAGTGCTGTGTCACGCAGGGCCGTGCCCCGAGCGCTCACGCTGGGCGCTGAACCATCCCCCATGGCCGTAGTGACAGATTCTGCAGTGAGCGGACCCACGCCGGTCCATTCTCAGCCTCCTCTTCCCTTCTCTGTCTCCAGCTTCACATCCTTTTCAGGTTTATTCATGAGCTCGTCCCTCAGGGGGAAAATTTATTTGCATTAAAACATTATACTTAAAAGCTATGAATTACAAAGCACTGTAAATAGTGCCTGTTGGTAAACGCTACTTCTCATAAAATCTGTGAGTGCGCACACCCACGGGTGCATCTGTCCTTTGAATATTTTGCCTCTACTTACTGTACCTCACAACTCTTCAAGTGTTTTAAACCTTAGCAGCTAAAACAGTGGAAAGTTTACTTCGCTTAAGTGGGAAGGAAAGGGTTTAGAAGTAGGCTGTGTGAGAACTGTGCCATAGGCACCGTCGTGATTCTACAAGGAAAGTGTTACAACAGGATGTGTTTGGAAACTAAAAGCCAGAAGAGGCGTAGGTGACTGAACTGAAAATCGTTTTTCTTACCAACTTTCCTTTTTATTTTTTTAATTTAATCTTTATTGGTACATTATGAATACACATCATCATTGCATTCAACATTGAGTGTTTGTGCCAGAATATGACACGGCTTGATTCTCATTTTTTCCCTTTTCCTCCCACCCTGCAACTCCCCACCCCCTAAATACATAATCTTTGTTTCCTTTTTTCTTATTATTACCACATTCATTTTCCCCCTCCTTATTTACGCCTATACTCCCTTCCCTTTTAAATATTTTCTATTTCATAATATCAACTATACATACTACGACTCAATTACAACTTCATTTTCTCATACCAGAGAAAAGATACGATATTTTACACATCTGTGACCTGTTTATTTCACTTATGAGGACGTCCTCAAGGTACATCCATTTGAGTATGAATGACTCAATCTTATCATTTTTAATTGCAAAGTAATACTCCATTCTATAAAAGAGCCACATCTTTTCTATCCAGTCTCCAATTGATGGACATTTGGGTTGTCTCCAAGATTTAGCAATCACGAACTGAGCTGCTATAAACATGGGTGCACCTATGACTCTTTTAAATGAATCTTTTAATTCCTTTCTGTATGTGCCTAGCAGAGCAATGGCTGGGTCAAATGGGCCCTCCAATCCTAGCTTTTTGAGGAATCTCCACATTGATCTCCACAGAAGTTGTACAAGTCTACATTCCCACCAACAGTGGAGAAGGGTTCCCTTTTCTCTGCAGCCTCACCAAGATTTGTTGTTGGCTAATTCTGAAATAGCAGCCGTTCTTTGTGGAGTGAGATGAAATCTCAGTGTTGTTTTCATCTGCATCTCTGAATGACCAATGAAGTTGAGCATTTCTTCATATACTTCTTAGCTCTTATTTCTTCTTCTGAAAAGTATCTGTTCATTTCAGATGTCCATTTTTGAACTGGGTCTTTAAATTTGGGTGGGCTGATTTTTTAAAGCTCTTTACATATTCTAGATAGTAGCCCTTTGTCTGAGGAGCAGCTGGTAAAGATTCTTTCCCACATTGTTGGTTGCCTTTTTGCTCTGTTGGTGGTTTCCTTTGCTGTGCAGAAGCTTTTTAGTAGAACGAGATCCCATTTGTTGATTTCTTCTGCCAATTCTTGTGCAATACAGGTTTTGTTCAAGAAGTCTTTCCTTAAGCCGATATCTTCAAGAGTTTTACCTAACCTATTTTGCAGCAGGTTTAGTTCTTTTACAAGCATTTAAACTCAGACCAGGCTTTAAGTCATTACAATAACAACTATTGGTCAAATATTTTCAGAAACTGAGGAGCTGATAATTTGGGAGAAATCTAAGCCCTTTTGTTTGGTGGTTATATAAGAAAATCCATGATGCTGTATTTTGTCTTTCATTGGGAAGATTATCTACATCAAGCTGCTCCTCAGCTTTGCACCTGAACTTGAACTTGCAGAGAATCCTGCTGGCCTGGTGTCCAGCATCTGGGACACTGAGGTGCTGCTGTGCAGGTCGCAGGTCTTGGCTGTTGGCTTATTGTGTCTTGAGTCCAGGGAAAGAGAGTGGCTCAAGGTGGAGTTGCACTTCTTCAGGTAAAGTACATTTTGTGTGACAACTCAATTTCTCACTTCTGATTAGTACTATAAAGACAAGAAGGTAATAGGCTGGGCTGGTCCTCTGTGAATGCTGTTGTCAAGGGTGCAGCATTTAAGATGATTTGTCCTGTCAAAACTGCATGATCTGAAGGGACATAGAAATGTCCTGCTGGGGGGAGAAAAAATAATTCGTGTTTGTTATAAATGTTTATCTGGTTTAGTCTTAATTTTAGAGAATTTATCAGGAAGCTATCTTTTTGTTTTTTAAAAAAACCTTTCACATCTAGTTAAATGCAATACGAAGATTCTTTTTTGGTTAGATAAGACAAAGTTTCATTGTACAACTTATAAACATATGTAAGAGCACTGAAGTGAAGAAAAAGATATGAGAAAAGTGAAGATCGTGGCCTAAAAAGGGAAACAGCAGTTGTTATACCCCAGTAGGAGTAAAATCAGTGCAAACACTTCAGAGGGCAACAAAACTGAAGAAATTCATGTTCTTAGTCTCAGATTTTCCACTCCTGGATTTGTTTACTGGAAAGGCTTTTATCCACCTGCTCCAGAGATATAAACAAATGGCTTCTTACTATCTCACTTGTGTGAATAACAGCAGCAACATAAAAAGAATCTAAATGTCTATCAAGAGATACATAGATAAACAAACAGTCCTCTCTTCGGGCAACAGAATTGTAGAGCAGTTAGAAGTAAATTAGAGCCATAAGCGGGGTGTGGCTGTGGATGCTGCTGTCCCAGCCCATACGCGGCTAAAGCGGAAGGGCTGTTGCAAGTTCAAGGCTTGTCCGAGCTACACAGCGGGCTTGCATCCAGTAGTATATAGTGAGACTGTGATTACAAAAACGGACAAACAACCCACATATAAATCTCAAACAATCTCAAAAATACAATGTTAAGTTGAAGAGGCAAACTGGAATTATACTTTAAGGTATTGCATGTGTTACATATATTATAGTGGACTTCATTAAAATTTTAAAAAAGTTGTGCTTCTAATACACAGCTAACAAAGTGAAAATATAGCCCATGGAATATACAAAAATATTTCCAAACCATATGCCTTATAAGAGACTTTATTCAGAATATATAAGTGTTATAACTCAACAATAAAAAGGTAAAAATGTTCAGATAGACATTTCCTTAAGATATACAAATAGCTAAAAAGCATATGAGAAGATGTCCTATATTGTTAGTGATTATGAATATACAAATCAAAGTGAAATATGACTTTATACCCATTAGGGTGATTATAACAAAATAGAAAGACAATAATGAGTACTGGAAAAAAAAGTAAAAAATTTAGAGCCCTTTTCTCTTACTGGCCAGGAGAATCCCCCTTAGAATAGTGAGTTGATGCACTATTTTTTGATGGTTGAAGAATATAATTAAACAGAATTACCCATCAGAGTAGGTTAATGTTAGGAGCAGATTTCTTCTAGAAATCTGACTTAAGGAGATATACTTTTAGAAATGTTTATGTGAATTAAAATATTAATAATCAATATATGTATATTTTATACTTGAAAATATATACATATTTCTCTGACAAGCTCGCCTGTAGATTCTCTTCCATGTTTCATGAAATTTTGGTCCTTCTCTCAGGGGTTTACTGCAGCAATCCCCCATTTAGTGAACATTCGAGTTTCAGACTTTCACAGGTGTACTGTATAAGATGCACTTTGTTGGATTATGAATGAATCCAGCTTACAATCATTCTCCTGGAAGGAATTGATTCTAAGTTGGGAGCCCACTGTATTTGCAGTTTCTGGGTTATGTTATTCACATTGTATCTTATGAGTGCAATTTTTTTTTTTTTAATCCTTGAGGTGAGGATGAGATTACTCAAGTTATTCTTTCTCTACAGGTTTAAAAAATAAGAAAATAATTGATATTATCCAAATGCTTAGAAAAAAGCTGCTACATGTGCAGTTGGAGTTCTCAGAAAGGAACTGAAATTGTCTGTGTTGCATCTGTCTGGCCCATGGAGTCAGCTGGTGTTGATGGTGACAGGGATAGCCTGGTTAGTCACAGCTGTACGAAGTGACCAAAATGGCGTGTGTGGCTGTAGCCATTCAGATCAATGAAAATGTGTGAATTGTATAAAGAAAAAAGATCTCCATTCACTCAGAAAATAGCCTACTGTGTGCCCAGTGTGGCTCAGCCGTGAACCAAGAAGTCGAATGTCCTGCCCTTCTGTGGATTCATGGCAGTGGCATTCTTCCTCCTACCCAGTGACTACTGGGAACCAGAAGGAAAAAATGGAGCCAGGCTGGGAGGAGACTTCTACCTGTCAGACGCAGCCTTTGCTTGGCTAAGAAAAAGAGATCATGCAGGAAGCTGGGAGACGAGATTAATTTCTGGCCATCATTTTTCTCCTCTGATCCTCCCCAAAATAAGAAACAAAAATGAAAGGCACCAGCATGGTAGTATATGACTGTAATCTCAGTAATCTGCAAGGTTGAGGTAGGATGACAAGTTTGAGATTAGCCTAGGAAACTTAGTGACTTAATGATACTGTGTCAAAACTTTAAAATAGAAATAAAAGTAATGGGGATATAGCTCAGGGTAAAAACTCTTCCGAAAGACTGAATTTCAGTGTGGTTTAAGCCAACTGTACCTGCGAGTAAATATCAAAGAACTTAGGTTAGAGTGGAAATTTTGTTACTAACAATCATTTACTCTGTGCAAAATGAGAAGTTAGATTACATAATCTCAGAAGTCTCTTAGTCTGAGCTATCTGTGGTCATGTCATCACCAGGCTCAGGAACAAAGCTGGTGCTGGTGTGTGGGCACACACTTCCTAGATCCAGCTCAAATCTCTATGTAGTGCTTACTGACCGCATAGCCATGGCATTTGAAATCCTATTTACAATAGAAGGCTTGGTAATCTGATGTATAGTTGAAAAACCTCAATTCCAGTTTCTTTATTATTCTGAAACTTCATGGTAAAGCAAGAATTTCAAGTAAATTTTTATATCCAAATAGAAAGCTACCAATTTTCAATTTTTCTTCAGTAGAACAACCACATCATTGCCTACTGAAACTTTCTATCTCATATTGTAGCCTCAACATTAACTCACCTATCTAGGAGGTCTCTAATGTCTCCACTTGGATTTTTTCAGTAGTCAATTTTAGTGATAACTCAGCACATCTTGACTCGTGTTAAAGCACCTTTGCGTTAGTGCTTGTGGGTATCTCCCACAAAAAGACCATGAGTTTTTTTGGAGGGTAGAGTTTGTTCTCAGTCATAGTTATGTCCAAACTGTTAACACCGCACTTTACGTAAAGAAAATCTTCAATGCACTTTGGTTGGGTTGCATTTGTCCGGCAGGATGCCAGCTGTCTGGGACGCCCCAACTTCCTCAGTTCCTGGGGAACTCAGCCAGTAGAGACCGAAACCCGCAGGCTACAGAAAGAGAGAGAAGCACACAGATTGTCTGAGTCTTGGAAAGGAGATATTACAGATGGAATTGACGTTGGCAAGACATCAAATAACATAAAAATGTGGCAGAATTGATTAATTCCACTCAGAAAATAAACAAGGTTAATTTACCTTCCCAGTTAGTTGTATAATTACAGCCCATGCAATGGTAGAGCTGGACGGCCGCTGAGGCCATAGGTTAGGGACTGTGATGGAAGAAGCCTACACAGGGCTTTCCCGTATGTGCTTATACGCCACAAAACTACCTAGCATGCAGAATGGACCCCATTTAGGAGAGATCCAGTTTCCTAGTGCGGGAGAAAACAAAGATATTTATGGCATATATTTACAGAGTATATTATTTTTATCTTGAGAGCATGGAAGACAGAGCAATGCATCCCTATGAAAGTTATGTATGCTCTTCTCTGCTTAGTAAATAAAGGAAGCCCCACTCCCATGCTCCAGGCCACGAGCTCACAGTGAGGGCCGTGGGCTATGTTCAATCTTTTTTTTTTTTTCTTTTTCAATTTTCTCATGCTGTGGATTGAACTCAGGACCTTGTGCTTGCCAGGCAGGGTTGGTGCTACTAAGCTAACTACCCAGCTCACGGGCTGTATTGAATCTACTATGTATGTTTCTAGTACCAAGATTCATTCCTTAGTGAATGTCTCTTCACATAAATTCTAGGCAAGTCAGTGTAATTGCTAACCAATTTGGTAGGCTTTAAAAAAAAAAATGAGGTAGACTGAGATGGGGAGATTGATGCAAAGTGAAGAATAAAGTGAGTTGAATAAAAAATAGCTCTTATCTTCAGAGGTGGTTACAGGCCAGTAGAAGATTGTCATGAGTGTGAGAAGTGGTTTGTATAGGCTGAGTATGGAATTTAGCCAGTGTCTAACTTCTCTATTTACAGGGATTTGAGTTCTTAAACTATTCTTTTGGGTTCTGATGAGCACTCCAATAGCAAGTCTAAAAAATGAATATGTGTATACCTAGGGCATAGGGTGTTTATAGGCATCTTGTGAAGGAAAAATGACTCCTGCGCAGGCTTATGTATTTCTAAATGAAAAAAAAAATACTGATTTCAGCAAGGAACTATGTAAAATGAGGACTAGAAATTTGAGAGCTTATAATCTTCTTTTTCCTACAAAACTCAATTATAAAGTTTTAAATATATGAACTTTTTTGTTTTGTTTTTGAGACAGGATGTCATATTGTAGTTCAGGCTGGCTCTGAGTTCGTTATGTAGCCCAGGTAAGCCTGGAACTCATAGCAGTCCTCCTGCCTCTGCTTCCCGAATGCTGGGACTGCAGGCATGAGCCACCCTACCCTGCACTGTGGTGTGTGGTACTGATTGCTGATGGATGTGAGTCTCCATGTCTGGCAATGTTGTATGCGGTTACTGGGGATTGAGCCTGGGCCCTTGTGCTTGCAAGACAGGAACACTGAGCTAAATCCCAGGCTTAAATATATGAATTTTGTTACTTTAACTACAACCTAGGACACTAAACCCAATTAACATAGTTAACTAAAACCTAGAGAAACTCCCTCATGTAACAGAGAGTAGTAGGAATAGCTCATTACTATAGTAAAATCAGTGATTTTCTCAACTATTATAATCTATTTTTAAAAAATAAAATCTCAAATTGAAATAAATTGGTTATTTTCCAACAGCACAAAATCTAGACAAGTTGTAGAGTAGCTTCCATGCCTGCCCTGGACTGCAGCCACATGAACAACTATGCCCCATTGCAGGTGTCTTCTCAGGCACACAAAGACAATGACCAATAAAGCCCACATTCTAACCACAGGCAGAGAGTCAATTTCGTGCAAATAATGCATCATGGTTATGCTTAGTGTTATTAAGCCAACCTGTGAGACAGGTGGATCTTACCAGAGTCCTTAGTGCTTTCCAAGCATTTCACCATGTTGGGTTCCTGATCATTGCCTGATTGTGATGGGCAGACTTCTAGGTGGCCTAATGATCCCTACCTCTTGGTAATCCATCTTGTGTTACCCTCTCCTGAGGACAGACCTGGCCTAGAACCTGGCCTCCAGTCAGAAATAATGGAATAATGGCAGCCATAATGGAGTAGCCCTTCTGTGGTTGGACTACGGAAGCCTAGGCCTCATGTCTCGTCAGCAAACTCTCCTGGTGGCCTTGGTGAAGCAAATGACATGCTGATTTCCCACGCGAGCAGGAACCAAGGGTAGCCCGTGGTCACCAGCCTAGGAGGAAGCAAGGCCTTCAGTCTCAGAGCTGGAAGGGAATTGAACCTTCCCGACCACCGTGCAGGTGCACTTCAAAGGTGTCGTTTTCCAGCTGAGCCTTCAGATTTTCATGCTGTAGCTTGTAAGAATCCCTGAAACAAAACACGTAGATAATGGCTCCTGGACTTCAAGAGAAACTGCAACATAATAAATGTATGTGTTGGTGTAGTCACCATCCTCAGGCTTGTTATTGTCATATCTTGTAATAGGGATACATTAATTTTTAAAATTGTATTTATATATTTAATTAATATATAATTATAATGATATGTATATTATATTTATAGTTATATATAACATATTTATAATTATTAATATGTATTTATAAAAGGGTATTAATAGACTCACTATATGTACCATATATGCTTTTGATCCTGAGAAAAGCATCATTATCTAATGATTTTATCATTGTGCAATTATCAGAGTACACTTACATAAATCAAGGTGGCTTTGCCATGAAGTATCTAGCTAGGCCTTATGATTAGCTGCACATGTATTTAGTATAGTCTACTGCTCCGAGTACCATGGTGATGAGAAGCAACTGCAAATTAAAGCAACTAGGGAAAATGACTTGACCAAGTGACATGGCAAACTTCTCCTCCCTTTAGAGGTAGGTGTCCAGTATTGTCCTGGAAATGAGGAAATTAACTGAACAATATAGATGACTAACACACCGGGGACAGGCTAGAGCATTTGTAAGCAGACGAGTCTAGCTCAGGAGCACTGAACAACAGTGCTCGGCCCTGTAGAGTGGCCCTGCCAGATGGCTGTGCCCCCAGCTGGGCCACATGTCGTTGACCAACTCCTCTTCAGTGTGAGTGTGGCACACGTGGGCTGTCTGAAACATGTCTTTCTCATCCCTTCTCTCCTTCTCCATTAGACATCACCCCCAGCCAGCTCACAGCACACAGCTCACAACAGACAGTCAGAGACTTCCTACCTCTGCCTTCCAGTGGCTCCTTCAAATGTTAGTAAATGGCTGCAAACACCAATTTCCATGCTTGAAAAGAAGTAACACATATCACTTATCTCTAAGTGTTAGAAAAATGAAGCCAGACAACATATGAAGTCCTGATGTTTAAATATTTAGATGTTGGTCTCCTTTTCTTCCATCCTGTTTTTATATAGCCAAAGGTGCCAGTGTATCTAGTTTTTTGTTCTTTTTTTTTGAGACAAGGTCTCATATTTGTAGTTCAGTCTGATCCTGAGCTCAGCCTCGAGCTTGGTGATCCTCCTGCCTCTGTCTCTCAAGTTCTGGTAAACAAGCATGAGCCACTAGACCCGGCACTGTGGTATGTGGTACTGATTGTTGGTGGGCATGAGTCTCCATGCCTGGCATTGTTACTGGGGATTGAACCTGGGCCCTTGCACTCACAAGGCAGGCAGTGAAACTACTGAGCTAAATCGCTGGCCCTGTATCTAGTTCTTATGACAAGCACATGTATATTCATAATCTTTTTTTCTGACTGAAGATTGAATGCAAGACCTTCACTTTAAACTACATTCTCAGCTTTTTTTTATCTTTAAATTTTGAGATAAGTTGCCTAAGCTATTTTCAAATTTATGATAGTCCTGCTTCAGCCTCTGAGTGCAGGGATTATAAGCATGCACCACCATACCTGGCTGTATGATCTTTTAAAAGTCTTTATATCCCTCTGAAGTCCATCTATTATCTCCAGATAGTAATTGTTCAAGTAGTTAAAATTGGATAAATATCTATGGAATAAATATCTAATATTTAGAAAGTAGTGTCACTCGACAAAGTCTGAGGCATTTACTGAAGGTAAGAGGGGGAACTCAGTTCTCCCCACCTATAAGGTAGGCTTTGGGTTTATTGACTTATATCACACAAATAAATTGCAGGATGTGCTAGAAAGAGGCATCAGAGAGGTTTATGAGGTAGAATTTTAAAAGTCCACATTCTAAGGCAGGGTGGGTCCTCGAGAGAGTGTCGTACAATGGCCTGGGCCCGATCCACGTGGTCTCAGGGCTGCGTTCCTGCTGCCTTGCAGGCGGCGCACCTGGTGGGCCACGTGAGAATGCAAACATTTGCAAGTAACAGAAGTTGAAAGCTACTGCTGCCCACTTAATAGTTCTGTTTCCTTGAGGAGGGAGGGGGAGGGAACACAGGCCCAAACTATAGGCTTATTGTATATTTAAGACCCTTTGGAATATTTTTAGAGTGAGTTTCCTGGAAAGAAAAAGTGTAATGCCCCCTTGAGTCACTATGTGTCTTGAAGCTGTTTGTTCCATCCATCTTTCTTTCTCTTTCTAGCTTCCTTTTTCTTTCTGCTTTGTACAATTTTTAAATTACCATTTGTCTGTCTCTGTTCTTCTTCTAAGTTCTTCTGTCCTGCTCAATATCATGGTAAATTTATTTAGCAGACTTTAATGGGTCTGTCTCCATCCTTCAGAGGAACAGTAGTGGAAGTGACAGACACCAGAGCCATGGGGAAAATGTACCTTATGGTGAACAAACTTAGGAACTAGATTATTCCAAAGCCTTATCAATGAGTTTCTAGTCTCTCTGTAGCCAACCTCTGAAAACAAGTGATTTTGACATCCAGTGTATGAGGGAGCTCTTTTCCAGATCTCCCCACTGTCTGAGAGACATGAGCGAGAAGTTTTGACAAAGGTCTTTCTGTAACAAAAGCATTTCCCTTATCTTAGAAAGGAAACATTGACAGATGCCTGTCCTTTCCTCCCAACTGTGAGCTCCTAGTTCTCTGAGAAGGCAGTACTGTTTTAAAGGTCAGATTCTTTCCAAATAGAAAATCCCTTGGGACTAATGGGTTGGAAGAGGTCGTTTCTCAGCTGTACTTTCTTAGGTGTGTCTGATTAAATTTAAAGACTTTTTTTGTGACTGCTGATTGCATGTTGTTAAAGTAATTTTAATCCTTTCAAAAGCCCTTCCTGGGTGATTCAAGACTCTCCATGCCTTCACTAGGGCCTGGGAACACGCATTTCTATGGAGGTGCTTGGCTGAGGAGTCATGCAGCACACAGATACTCGGAGGGTCTCCAGCCCTGAAATAAACTCTTGTGGGAAAAAACAAATGCCTCTGATGTGTGTTCCTGGAATATAGGAAAAAAATGTTTTTTCCTCTCCCGCTGCTCAAGTTGTTGCTGAAGTTCTTATAATGAAAGTCAGATTCATAAGAGAACAGCATGCCCATTGATTTAATGTAAATTTTGCATGTCACAAGAACCTTCAGAAAGGAAAACTCAGAGAAACAGAGGCACCTATAGGTTTGTCCTTGTGTCAGTTGAAGACTGAACCACAAGTGAAGAACAAACAGGAACCCCCTAATTGTTCAAAGTATGAGGACAACTGAGCAAACCCTGGTTTTTCAGTTTCTTGGTATCTGTATCTTTGTAATAAGGATCTGTCTTTCCTCTGGGTCACGGGGAAGCACCTTGGGAATAAGAGTTTTTTGATCGGATTCAGGGACCAGGGCAAGTAGAAGGTCAGAGAGAACATCCAGTTTCTGCCTTTGCGCAAGTGCCTGTGAGAAAGATGAGAAATGGCCCTCCCTGTACTTGCTGACAACCAGGAGGGGACATCTTTTGATTGACACCTGCTTGAGGAGATACAGTATCTGCTCTGACAGCAACAGGTTTGAACTGGAATCAAGTCTCGGAACTGATTTTGGACCAAGCCTTAAATTTGGCCCAATGTATTCTACAGGGACCAACTGGAGTCATTCAGCAGCCTTGAATTTGGACCAACCCCAGACAACTCTGTCCCTTCTGTTGCTCTATATAAACAGGTCTCCCATCATCCTCCCTGGGTTAGTCTAGAAAGGTTCACTCCATGTGCTTTCGCACAGGCTCTGTCTGAATCACACCTCATGCTCATGGTCCTATAAATTAGCTCATGATTTATCGCTCTGGTAGTGTGGACTCGGAAGGTCACATAAATGTACTTATGATTCTCATCCAGGACAGTGTGGACACAGTAGAGCACTTTAAAAATCACTGCAAACTTTGGAGACTACTGGCCATAAAGAGTCCCAGAGACCTGTGAGTGACAGTAACAAAGCAGTGAAGATCGTATCAGAGACCAGCAGTAGCCAGGCCAATAGACACCAACCATGATAACAGGTGCCAAGTAACAGCAGCAGCCAGTGGGAGTGGAAACCATCGAAGGCACTGACCACTGAAAACCAGCGGTAACCTGCACTAATCTGCTGTGCTGAGCAGCTACTGGAGTAGTGACCAGAGTTAAACAGCAAAAACCAGTAACATCTAGTAGAGAGTAGTGGAGACCCCACAGACTGCTAGGAAGAGAAGCACCTTTCTCACTCTGACTTTCAGAAGCGGAGTTTTTACTTTGGCTACTGAGAAACTGGTAGGAGAGGCTGAGAATCACTGGCTGTTACAGTCTGGAGCCACTAATAAAACTGCATTTTGCCAATTCTTTATTTCTATCCAAATGGAACAAGAGAACAAATACCCCACTGCTTGGCAACACCAAGAAGGCACATTGAGCCTGGTATCTCTGAGCCTCATCACCAAATTTTTATAAGAAGTTCTTAGCATTTATATGACTGCTCTTCTTGGTTATATATCTTTCTCACACTAAAATATTCCACTTTAAAATTAATTAATTTTTTAGTATTGGGATTTGAAATCAAAAACTTTCACTTGCCAAGCAGATGCTTTACTTCTGTGCTATGTTCCTGGCCCAACATTCTTTGTTTAAAGAAACATTATTTTCATGTAAATAATGTGCATCGTTTTCTGCAGGAATCATAAGGGATGCCTGTGCATTTGTAAGCCTGTCCTCAGAATGTGTTTTAAGTGATTTATTTGTAGCGTGGTGGTGCACTCTGTAATCCCAGAATTCTAAGAGGCTGGGAGGAGCTGCAAATCTAAGCCCAGCTTGGACAGCTTAGTGACTCAAGGAGACACTGCCTCAAAATTAAAATAATAAAAAAGAAAGACCTGGTATGTATTTTAGCATGAAGGCCTGGGTTCAGTTCCTAGTAACACCACACACACACACACACACACACACACACACACACACACACACACACACACACACACAGTGCTTTATTGGTATGTCTGCATAATAGGTATGTATTTTACAGACAACTTGTGTTCACTACTCAATGACTTGCTGGGGACATGGACTAATGCCTTGCTGGGAACTGGATTCCCCATTCAGCATCCCAGGAGTGATACTTACTCCTAAATCCTTCAGTCCTTTCATTCTCTAGTCCACGGAGAGTGAGCGCAGTGTGGCTGCATGGCTCACTCACCATTCCACACACAGTCATCTAAATGATCAGGATGAGCCAGATATTGCATTAGGCTGATTGAAAATATTGATTTGGAGGCCATCAGAGAAGGCTCCAGTGCCTTAGGTTCTGGCATCAGCTAACTCAACCTAAATGGTAAAATATAATTTAAATTTACCATCCTCTGGAAAGGGCTTTTCAATCAAAAACTACCAACTAACCTCCTTAGATGGATTTTTAAATTAGTGTTTAATTTTATCCAGTCAAATCTTTCCTTTATTTTGTTTCCAATATGTCTTATAAAAGTTTTCCTCTCAAGCCTCTTGGTTGAAGCTGCAAAGCATCTGTACTCCAGAAACTGCCTCTTTCTTGAGTGCCACTTTGCTCAGATGAACTTCTTAAAATTTTATTGTGCCTAATCTTCATCTTTTAGCAGGAAGTATAATAAAGTAAATCATAGTAAGAATAATAAGACAAACTCCCTGGTTTGTAGTCACCCAAACTGAGGCAGGAAGACTGATGTAATAACCCCACAAGGGGTAAGTGCAAGAGTGAGAGTGGAAGTAAAACAGTCTGGAGATTTTTCTAACCTCACAAATCTCCAAAGACATAAACCAAAAAGGTTAAACCTAAAACAGGCACCATATGTGCATGCTGGTTCACAGTGAAAAGCAAGAAACAAAGGAGGTGAAACTTCCTTCCTCCCCACATCTGAGATATATTTTCTCTTCTGAATTATTGAAACAAAAGTCCACTTTTACTTTTAGTGGCTGGTCACCACTGGAGACAGAAGTAGTACGGTTGTATTCTCGCCAAGTCTCTATACTTTGAGGATCATGGTTAGGACTTGCTTCTGCTATTTTGCATTATGACCAAAATATCTGATGCACACATCTTGAAAGTGAAAAACTGCTTCGGCTCATAGTTTCAGAGGTTTCAGTTCATGGTTGGGTAACTGCAAGTCAGAAACATCACAGTAGAAGAAAATGTTTCACTGTAAGGCAGCTGGAGGCTGAGATGAGGGAAAGAGATGGAGGGAGAGAGAGGAGCATAATGCATCCTCCAAAGGCAATGCTTATGGCGTCCAGCTCCTCTAACCAGGGTCCACTTCCTGGTAACCTGTCCAGCTTTGAATTCATCAGTACATTGCCCATTGGTGAGGGTGCATCCCCAAGAACCAACTGCCTTCCTAACGCTCCACCTGTGAACACATGAGCCTTCTTGCAGGGAGACCTTTCCTATGTAAGCCGCAACATTAAAACACGTCTTAATTGTTGGATAGCACTGAGTTCTTGGCCTTTGATTTTGTAGAGGCATTTAGTAGAGAGCTGGTTGTAGTTGTGTGTCTCTGGCAGTAAAGACATATTGGAATATTGTCCCAATAGGTTTCTCCTCTCTTGTGTCTTGTGAGCAGAGGTACTGACAGTTCGTATTTTCTTCTGAGCTGTCTTATCATGATATCTGCAGAGCAAAGCCGTGGAAGACTTTCATGTGCAGACCCCTCAAGGTTCGCCTTCCTGACTCCAGTGGCCACAGGGAATGAAAGACTGAAGCGAACTCTCAAATTTGTGCTAGTGTTGGCAGTAATAAAGTTCTTCACCTCTAAACCAGAGTCTTGTGTCTTTTTCATCTACCATGTATAGTTGTGTGCTAATTCTTGGGTTATATATAATATAAAAATCTCAGATCTTTCACAATGCTTGACTGGCAAAACATTGGAGCAGGCTCCAAATTGCACCAGGCATGTCCCCAGAGTGTCTGTGGACAGCACATCTGGAATGTGGCATTATCCAGGTGCAATGGAAATGATGGTTTCCTCACTGCTTGGTCTCTACTGATAACAACCTAATGCATTTCTATCAGTGAAGTCACTTAGAAATCAGTATCAGTGGAAATAATTACACACAGGACTATAGCTTTAGTTATGGTATATAAAAATTGAAAACATTAGGACATAAATGTAAGATCCAATTAAATTTCTGTTGGATTAAACTTTCCTCTACTGTATTTCTAGGTTTGGATAATCCAATAAGTAAGGTGATCATTAATGTGTATGTAAATCTGTTTATTCCATATCCTAAGACAAAAGAATAAAATGAATTGAGACTGAACTTCAGATCCATTAAAAGTAGATTTTCCCTTAACATAATCATCACTTTAAATATACAGTGGGTGCTTGATGCTACAGTCACAGATTTAATTAGCTACAGATCAAAAGTATTCAGAAAAAAATATCTGCCTTTGTGTTAAATACATACTGACTTCTGTTCCCTAAACAACACAATGAAATAACTGTTTCCACAGCATTTGCTTTGTTGTAGGTATTATGAATAATCTAGAGATGATGCAAAGAATATAGGAGAATATGCATTGGTTACATACAAGTATTTTGACATTTTATATGAGAGTTGAACATATATGGATTTTAACTGTCTGGCAGAGGTGAGATGCATCCTGGGACTGATCCTCCACAGATGTTGAACGATGACTATACCAAGGAGAATGTGCAACACTGAAATTTGTGAGACTGGTACACTTTGAGCTCCTACACTGTCTTGGAGAAGGGAGATTTTAGCCGTATGAGACACTAGGGTCATATATCCACTAGTGTATTGACAGGCCTTCATGACATTTTGGTTAAGAGCACAGATATCTATATTAAACTGCTTGTGGTTGAATTCTGATTCCATCTCTTACTAGTGCATGAGCTTAAAGTAAGTTATTTAACTTGTTGTGCCTCAGTTTCCTCAGCTATAACATAGAGGTAATAATAATACCTACCTCATAGGGTTTTATAAGAATTAAATAAATGTATACATATGTATTTATGCTTAGAATGATATCTGAAACATATGCACAATAAAATCAGTATTTAATATAACACTAATAAGATTGGAAATAATCATTATTTAATTTCTCTTCTCATTAAAAAATGTTAAATTTGCTGACAAATAGTTACTCCTATAACAATTCTGTATACATAATTACTTTATTCTCTGAAGGACAAGTTGAACTAAACAGATACAACAATTGATTTTCCCTTTTAGAGTTGAGGGCCTTTGACCCTAATAATCTACCTGTCTACACATTCCAGTTTCACACCTTCTATTGCAAAGTTATATACTGGGCATCTTTTAGTTCAGGAAAATTATTCCCTACTAGGCCTCACAAAAATTCTGAGCCTTACAGAAATTCTGTATAAAATCGTTCATTGGTCATGAGAACATAAAGAATGTCAGGTTGATAGTTTTAGTAATTATTTCCACATTCCTTTTTACAAGTCTTCTGTCACACTCCTGTATTTTGGACTATCCGTTGCTTTATCTTTAGCTGGCAGATTAAGAGTCAGCATGTTCTCATTTATTTTTAGGATTTGAGGAACCATATGATTAGCAACCATTTTTTCCCCCTTGTTTTACAGCTTAACTTCCTCTCTGGGTGTCCCAGGGCATAGGTTTTTTAAAATGTCAATTTATTTTCTTTCTGTATAGTGTCTGAATTTACGAACTCTCTGTTCAATAAGGGCACTAATGAGTGAACTATGATTTTCATTATTTTGTGATCAAACAGAAAACCTCCTGCATTTATGTACTCTGCAGCGGCTCTAGTGTGGCAGTACTATTTTATTTTTCAAAAGATTTATTATTGCCAGGTATTTTATAAGCAAGATCTCATTTGCTGATTTTAATTTATGTTTAATCTAATTGCTTAGAGTTCATGTTAGCTGTGAAAACAGTTCATTGTAAAACCCAAGAATTATGGGTGTTAGATTTTATGTTTTCATTCTGAGCTATGCCAAATATCACATGTGGATAATGCTTATCCTCAAGGCAAAGTGTAGCAACTTAGATCAAACTACAAAATTTAATTCTACTGGTAGAGATGGTTATTATAATGGTTATATTTGGTACATTTCAGTTGCACAAAAATATTTTAAACTGATTCTTTCCTTGTAAGAAACGGAACACACCTGTCTTTTAAAAAGCATATCTTCTAACTGCAGCCATCTAAATCTTGATCCAGCAAAGAAGACCGTATACCACCATCTTCTCCATGATCCAGAGCTCCTTTCATGACACAGGCTGAAGTTTATCCTCCTCTGTTCTGTGGTACTGGTCAGTTCTGTTTTTAAAACATGAAACATTTTGAAAATCTTCTAGTCTCTTTGCCTAAATTTTATAGATGATGAAATGAAGGTCTAGAAAATGAAAATAAATCTGATCAAAGTCATTTAAAAACGGGAAAGGATTGTACAAAATCACACTGCTAGAAAAGATCTTCTTTCACAATTAATTTTAAAATTCCATGTCTAATCTGGAACTAAATATATTCTGTTAAAGAAAATTCCTCGAATACCATGGATAATGAATTCTAATATCTAGCAACCTTTCCAGTTAGAAGTGTCATTCTTGAGTGTAATAACCTCTTTTCATGCAAATTAAGCTTATTTCCACTTGTTAGATGCTTAACAAAGATGGATGATGTCACTTTAATAATTATGACACAT
>PVIR01029403.1:8094-21235 GCA_004026965.1 Petromus typicus | reverse complement strand
AGAGGGTTCCATCTTCTTCGTGCTGACCTCAGGATGGTAGGCAGAAGAAACCTCCCAGCTGGCACTTGGAACTCGGCTCTGGGAGATCTCCCCCTCCCTACCTAATGCTACTCAACCTGCTCTCACAAGCAGTGTGGTTGGTGCCCAACACTTATTTCCCTTCTGGGAATCGAGAATATCAGAATGGACCAGCCAGAGGGCGCCAGTGTGGTCACCTACAAACCACTGGCCCCTGAGTCTCCCACCAGCTTCCCTGATAGGCAGCATCGCTCAGGTTTGTGGGAAGGGAATTAAGTGCATCTTTGGGGATGTCAGTGAAAAAGGACTCTTAGCCCAGCGGCCATGGTTTCCCTTGACTTATCCCATGCTCCTTTCCTCATCACTCATTTTGCTTTGCATATTTTTGCACTAATGAATGACTCTTGTGAGTACAACTGTCACCCCAGCTCGGTGAGCTCCTGTAGCAATTCTTCCTACCTGGGTGGGTCTCGCGGCCTCCAGCCATGCAGAAGTGGAGCTTTTGGGTCAAGCTTTTTGCCAAAGATAAAGGGATGGATGTTTAAGGTTTTGGATAAACATGTTAGGGTCCTGCTCGCTTGGTCCAGGTGTGACCCTGCCATGTGCTGTGTGTTCGAGGCAATTATTTCCTCTCTGAGACTCAGGATCCCCCTCAACAGGAGGAGGTGTGGTGCAGGGTCGTTGGAGGTGGAGGCAGATGCCTGGTGTAGGAAGCTGCTTGTCCAGCGCACCAGCAGCCTATGAGGTCTGTGTTGTCGGTGCTAGGCTTCCCTGCCAGGCGTGGGGCTTCCTGGCATGGAGTCAGCCACGGTAAATATTAGTCAGATTGCTACTCCACGAGTGAGTAAATGCCACCCGGCACTGCTGTCGGAAGCACCAGGGCAGCAAACAGCACCAGAGGTTATTGGCAAGCAAGGTGAGTAAATTCCATGGAAGTCCCTGACTGAGCACTTGCTGACATCTGGCTGCTGTGGGAGAGGGCCTTTCCTGGATGCTGGGCAGGTCCCCCCTTCACCCAGACCTCTTCCTGGACCTGTGGCTCCTTCATTGAGACTCCAGAGCACGCCGCCCTCCCCCAGGACACTGAGGCATCTCTCTGCTGCCTGGGTTTGTCACTGGGTCCCCTTTGTGAAGTTGTAAACACAGACCCTGTTGTCAAGTGCCTGGTCTAAGGAGCAGGACACATTTGGCACGGCTGCTGGGCTGGCCCGCATTGCAGTGCCACTTACCAAGTGCTTCTTTTGCCACGTTCTCCTCCATTTCTTGAGGGAAAGAGAAGTGAGGAAGACAGCCACCCACATTTTTACGTGGTTGGCACCCCTTTACCTTCCCACCAGGCGTCCTCTAGCTTTCCGGCTTGTTAATGTTTCTTTGCAAGATAAATAATGTGAAGGCTTTGTTGAAGACTGACAAGCAGCAGCCAGCCCTAGAAAGTGGGGTTTTCTGCCTCTCTGTTGGCCTACAGACATTATCTTCTCTACGCATTGTTTTGTGGTGCTGGGGGCTTGCACCCAGAGCTTTCATACTGAGTGATATTCCTAGTCACTGAATTTTAATCTTTTTGAGACAAGATCTTACTAAGTTGCTTAGGCTAGGCTCAAAGTGTGAGTCCTCTTGCCTCAGCCTCCATGAGTGCTGGGGTTCCAACACTGGATGGAATTGTGCCTGGGGCGATGCAATGCTGGGGAGCTAGCACTCTGGGTCTGGACCCTGGGGTGCAGGAGGGGTCTCAGATGCTGAGGTGTCCTTACCAGCCAGTGCCCTTACCAGCCAGTGCCCCTCTTCTGTGAGGTAAAGAACTGTTCCTGGGTGTTCCACTGTGTCCCCACCTTCTTCCAGAATGTGTCAGCACAGAATCTAGGTTTCGACCCTTAGAATAGTACAAGCTCTAAAAGTCAGTTATACCTTTTGATTATACGTAGGTGAAAGTCCAGAAGTGAGTCCATCCTGCCTCTTCCAGGGCCCTGGGGTAAAGCTGAGGCCCAAAGAGCTGACCACACTGGTTCCTCTTCAGCGGGGCATCTGCCCTCGGGCCCAACCTCTACAGCCCTGAATCTGGATGTGGACCAATGAGCCCACTGTGGGTCCCGTTTCTGTGTGCCCTTCACCCTCCTGTGCAAGGCCATTCCATGAGCCATAACCCTAGTGAAGCAGGTCACTGAACTGAGAACCTGCTCCAAGGTTCAGTGCCCCACGACCTCATGGCCACCCTGAGGACCGAGTCTTCAGTGTGCTAAGACGTGGAGAACACACCTTTCACGCCATAGCAAGCATGGTCCTCGTCTCTGGAGGCCTTCCTCCTCCTCCTCCTCTGCCTCCTCCTCCTCCTCCTGCCCTGTCATCTGTGTGAACTCTGCCGGGAAGAGACTGACTCTTGACCTCTGACCCACGGGCCACCCAGGTTCAGCCCAGTTTATTTGTCATCATTTAGCTTCTTATGGATCAGGAATTAATTGGTAGCTGACAGGCTCCCCAGAGTGGATCACGGCTGTCTAGGAAATCTGCTGATCTAGAAAGATTTTCAGATGTTGTTAACAACCCGGAGAGCACGCTGTCAAGTGTCTTTTTCAGCCTGCTCTTGGCACCTCTTGCCTGTGATTCAGCTACTCTGTCGCGTCCTCTTCGTGACAGTCATTGCTTATTAGCAGCCTTTGAAGCTTTGCCCTAAAATGTCATCAGGAATTCTGGATTATTTGATTCTCTTCTTCTTTTGTTTAAAGAATCGTCATTAAGAACTTTATTTTGAGACAGCCTGTTCGGTAGCAGTTATTCTCACAGATGCCTCCACTCTGTAATTCATTTCCCTGTTCCAGCTTCAGCATCAGAACAAGTCACACATGGTACACTTCCCAGCCCTGTGACCTTGAGCAAATTGCTTTTGACTTTGTAGCCTCTGTTTTCCTCCTGTATGAAATGGACATAACTTGCTCCCTGGTGAGTGGTAAGGAGTAAATGAGAGAATACAAAGTACTGAACACAGTCCAAGAGGCAGGGGGGCCTCTTAATCACTCCTGTGTCTCCCCAAAGATGCCTACATGTAGTACATGTCAACAAAATTTTTACAATGAAAAAATAAAGGAGTGGGATGTGATCATTGCAGAAATTATCTGTCAGAGTCTAGTCTAGGACCTCAAAAATCCTGGGCCTGCCTTCTCCTGGCTTTGCCTGGTGCTTGTCTGCAGGGGCTGACAGAGTAGAGAGCTCTGAGCTGGAAGGGCTATCTTCTGCCTTTGGGTTCTTCAGTGGTTCTCAAGGCCCCGCATGTTACTGTGTCCTCACTGGGGCTCTCCCCCATGGTTGGCCTCTGCTCTTCTGGGTGGGATTTTGGATCTTTCGGTGCAGCCTGAGTCAAAAGTCCCTGGCTTTAGTGGAGGAGAGCTTACAGGGTGGGAATTATTTAACCCCACGCACAGCTGGCATTTGAGGCATTTTTTAAAAAGTCTCCCGGGCCGGAGATTTACCTCAGCGGTTCCACCTGTTGCAAGCTCAAGGGCCCAGGTTCGATCCCTGGTAATCACATTCAACAATACTGGGTGTGGAGACTTACATCCACCAGCAATCAGTACCACATACCACAGTGCCAGGCGTGGTGGCTCACGCCTGTAATTCCAGCACTCGGGAGGCAGAGGCAGGAGGATTGCTGTGAGTTTGAGGCTCACCTGGACTACATAGTGAGTTCAGGACCAGCCTGAACTACAAAGTGAGACCCTGTCTCAAAAAAAAAAAAGTCTTCAGTCTGCTGCCTTAGTTGTTGGGGCTTAAAAATTAAATGAGAAGCACTTGGTTATCCCCTTGGGGTGACCCCACCCCCAGATCAAGAGAAGTTTTGCACATCCACATTGTCACTGCAACCCAGACTCAGGTTTCTTCATGTCAGCAGGCCCAGGTGCCCTGGGAACAAAGCCATCCATTTGTGGTCATCAGCTGGGACTGGAGGGAGTCGGGTCTGCCAAGACAGCCCCGCCTCCCTCCACTCCTCAGTGGCCTGGGGGAGATTTGCTGTCTACACTACACAGACTGACATTCATCTGTTTGCCCACACAAAGCCGTCCCCTGGGGAGGTGAGGCCGAGACAGTGTTCAGCGCACACCTGGATGTGGCATTATTTGGAAACAAAGACTTGTTCACGGGCTGCTCTTAGTGGAAAATGGCAAAGGAAGAAGGTCAGCATTCATCATCGTCAGCCTGATAAGGTTTCACAGATTTTTAGCTTTTGATGGAGTGATTTCAGGAGGCAACATAAATCATGTTGGTAATTTTTTTTTTCTTTTTTGTCATGTTTAGTGGGGGGAAGAAAAAACCAGTCTGAGTCCATTGGGGAACTGCTGAGTGTCAGTCAGAGCCTCCGCGGGGTCTGATTGGAGTGCTGCAGAGATTTTCCCCACACAAAAGACGCTCCGTTCTGCTGGTGTGTCAGTTCTGCCTGTGCTTCGTAGTTAGATCTCCTGGGGGCTCCGATGACTTTGGGGGAGGGTGGGAAATAGAGCGAGGCCTGTAATTTTCAGTCTGGAATAGAAGCAGCAATTTTAGGCAATTGGAAAAAAATTTTTCTATGAAGGGCAATCTGTTGATCTGCTAGAAAGAGAGGACCCCGTCGAGGATGCCCTGGGTGACGCCAAACGGCTGATGAGAACTGCAGATGCGCCTCTGTGTTCTGCACCCCAGTACCATCTCACAGAGTCCCACCCCCTCCCCAGGCCCCTTCCATGCGTTGGTTTGTGAACATTAAGATTTCCTGCTCAGGACAGGATGTGTCCCCAAAACTAGAAATGAGTTGACCTGCAGGGGCTGCCAAACAAACCTGTCTTTAGTTAGGAGAAGAAAACCCTGAGGGAAGCAGACTGAGGAGTTTCCCGTGTTGCAGCCGGCGAACAGTCCTGCTGTGCTCTGTTGATGTTTCCAGTGTTTTTTAAAATTATCGTTGTTTAAAGCCCCGGATGAGCTGTGGGTTCTTGGCCAAGAGAACAGATGAACAGTCCTCACATCAGGGAGTTCCTTCTAACACATCACCCGGGAGTTGAGGTCCCCTCTGCGATCAGGTTAAGGAAAGAAGCCCACCCCGGTGTGTGCATGCGTGATGGGTGTCCAAGAAATGTTGATAGCACAGGATCCCGGGACCATCCAGACAGGAAAAGCAGAACCCACGGGCAGAGATAGAAGGTTCTGTCTAGGGGTGAGGAAGTGTCGCCCCGTCCAGCCTGGGCTCCGAAGAATCTAATTTCTCACAGGCACACGGTTACCCGCTGCTGAGGGCTGGAGGCCCTGCCATGTGGAGACAGGTTTAGGGCCTGGGAGAGGGTGGGTCAGCTGTGGACCAATAGCTTTCAAGCTATTTGGACCCCAACTCTCAATAAGAAATATGTTTTGTATCCCAAGCAAATACAATGGATTTCCTATCTGCAGATTTGGGGTTTATGAGATGCAGTCAACCACAAATGAAAAGTATTTAGGAAGATTGCCTCTGCACTGAATTTATTTTTTTCTTTTCATTATTCCCTAAACAGTCAGCATGACAACTGTGTACACAGCATTTACATTGTACTGGTGTTACCTGTAGTTTAGAAATGATTGAAAGTTCTCTATATACCTGGAAGGATCTGTCATTTCTATGCAAAGTCCCTTTCACAAAAGGGACTTGAGCAGCATGTGTTGCGATAGCCATGGGCGACCCTCACATAGTCCCCCAAATGTAGGATTTCTGTGTGCACATAGAAATGCGTTCTACATGCAGTGCTCTGATACCTTTCTTATTTTCTATTTCCCCGTCTTAAGTTTTTGCTGATCCTAATCCATTATAGTTCTTTTTCTACATGCTTTCTAAGTAGAAATCTGATGTTTAAAAACATAAGCTGTGGTATTCTGTGGCTCAGTACACTTGGAGGAGCCCCAGAAGTGTCAGTACCCAGGTAATCACCCTTGTGTTCCAGTGAGTTTCAAAGAAAATGCCCCCATGCTATTTCTCAACCCCAGCAGCAACCCCAGGACCTTCGTACTTCCTGTTCTTTCTACTCAGAATGCCCATCTTGCAACTATCAAGAGCCCATCTTCAGTTTTTTATCAGGCAGGGGCCCCTTCTTCATGAGACCCTCCACCACCGCCGCCTCCTACTGTTTGAAGGTTGCAATCCAGCCCTCACCTGCCTCTGTTCAGTCTTGATTCCAGTGACCATGTTCTGGACTTTTTTTGTATTTTATTTTATTGCCACAGCACTTACCTGTCTTTTCCTTGCAAACAGTATAAACTGTGTCTCGCTTGTTCTGGTTATGGTCCGTCCACACCTGTTAGCGTGTAAGTTCTGTGAGGACCGGAATTTCATTTCTGGCATCCAGCCGAGTCCCTGTCAGCTGGGAGGCGTGGCTGCCACGTGACAGACGCTCACGGAAGGTTCTGCTGAATGAAAGGACGCCTTGGAAACTGCAACCTCTCACTGCAATTTTTTTGAATTGAGGAAATGAGAGGAAAAGGTGAAACTTCACTTGGATTAGAATAAAAATGAAGAGCATGAGGAAGAACAGCCAGATGTGGAGATGTTGATGGTGGGACGGTGACAGTCCCAGCTGCCTCTGCCCACGAGAGCCCCACCCTGTCCCTAGCCTGCGCCTCCTGCTCATGGTGCTCTGTGGAGCCCTCCGGTGTTGGCCGCGGTGCCAGGCTCCAGAGCCTTTTTCCTGGGGCCTCTTGTCAAAGTGCATCCCACATCCCATGTGGCTGCGAGCGGCTTGTGGCTGATAAGGCCTTTGCTGGAGAATTTATAAATCCGTTGGCTTGCTGGCTGTGAGGGAGGCAGATAAGCAGCACTCTGACAAAAAATGGAAGCTTCTTTGCATCACCTTCCCATTCTTGCCACAGCTCCAAGAAGACACCTGAGTCTGTGTGGCGAATGAACGGTATGGGGATAACATATGATAAAATTCCAGTGAGTCACATTATGGGAAAGATCACCAGCCTCCAGTGCTTTGTTCTGAGCCCCTGTGTGCGTTAGGTGGACCAGGCCTGAAGCCTTTGCCACCAAAAACCCGGAGGAAAATTGATCACAGAAGTGATGTGTTCCCAGCCAGCTCAGATAAAGCCAGTGGGAAGTGGATTTTTGGTTAGTGATGCCAGTTGGACCGAATCCTTCTTGAAGTATTTAATTAGAGGATATACAAATGCACATCCCAGCAGTTTTTTCCCTCCCTTCTAGCCCATACTTAGCTTTGCAGGAAAAAAAAAATTAGAAAAAGAATCTTCTTTTAATTAGTTTCTCAGAGGTTAATTGCACCCCTTTAAAATGAATTTATTACCTCACTGTTCAAGCCAGAAACTGTCAAAAGAGAGACTCTTTGAGCAACATAATGCTGATTTCTTTTACAGTCATAATTTAGCCTTCTTTCTGTATTTGTTTTCAGTTTCAAAAATTATTTCCAAATCAAAGAAACCAAAGCTAAAAATGCCTCTGTGACTTGCTCAGAGTTGTAGAGTACTCAGAGAACACCCAAGATGGAAGCTGGGTCCTTATTCCCAGAATTCCCTGCTCTTCTCTTTATGAAGTGTCAGCCTCCCAGCTCCCAGATTTCTCTTGCCAGTAGGAAAAAGGGGCCAAATACTCAGCAGTTTTCAAGAGTTCTTTCTCTGTGTGGGAGGTATCAAACAGTATATACTCCTCCCAGGATTCCTATGAAATAGGTGCTATTTCCTCAGAGAGAAAAAGGAAATACAGCGATATTATAAGTGCAAACTAGTCTTTGACATCTAGACTCCTGCTAGCAAGTTGAGCCCTAGACTTTCACAAATGGCAGAGAAGCCACCCGTATAATACATAGATGTGTTTTCTAAAGGGAGGGGAAATACCCAGCAAAAATCTACTGTCCTGTACAGTAGCCCTGTTCATTTGGGGACAGATAAATGGACAGATGGTTGAGTGGCTGGGTGGATAGAAGGCAGCCTAGGGTTTAGCAATCTCAGACTGCAACTCTATTTCCCCTGTTTGCCAAAAGGGCTAAAATAGATGCCTTGGGGAACATGTACAGTCCAGGCTCCAGACCAGGGAAGTTTTATTTTGCCAGTAAATTTAGTCACTAGGGCACCACATCTTCTGACTTAGAGCTGAGGACACGCCTAAGTTATTGGAGGGTACAAGCCCATGCCTTAACCAGCGCTGTGAGTCCTACCATAGGCTTTGTGGGTGCTCATTAAATGTTTAAATGAATGAAATGTGTCAGTCAGCATGAGGCTCTCTGAGAATGAATTAACATCTCTCAGAAGTTGTACAGTCTGCAGACTTAGAAATATCCAAAAATAATCACCCCAGGAGAGATCTCTGTAAATCAGCAATGAAACAGCTAAAGGAAAACTATAAATCATTCCATTACAGCTTCATACATTTACAAGTAAGTGGTTTTGGAGGCAAGATTGGTGTATAAGCTGTATTTAGCCTTGGTGTGCTAAGCAACTTCAACCCAAATATAAATCCTGTTGTGGTATTTTTAAGCCCCGGAGCGGGGGCAGGGTGCTGGGAAAAAAGGAGAGTTGGAGAAGCATCAGAGCTATTTTGGAAAGTTTAATCTACATTTTTAGAAAGATGCATTTTTGAAGAACTGGAATATCAATCACCTCCCACTGGCAGGATTCTTCGTCAAGGGAGGAAGGACAGCATGTCCGATTTTCCTTGAGTCTCGCCAGATCACGTTATTAAAAGGGGTTTGTCATTGAGCGCCATGTGTGAGGAGAAACTCTCTAGGCACACGTCCCTGCCCTTTGCCCCGTTATTTACAGCTCGCAGTAGACTTGTTGAGTATGAAGCAGGAATGCAGGCAGCATCCTAATGCAGAGTGACGGCCTGTGACTGTGATGCCCCGAGCCTTGAGGGCACGTGACTGGACGGAGGCCCAGTGAGCCACGACTCTGCCCCCTCCCCCCGTGTTTGCTGGCTGTACCATGAAGGGGAGCCTCAGTGGTGAGCCCCTCAGGCCGGACCTGCGAGCTTCCCACTGGGTGCTGATTTTTCTTAGTTGGGGTCCTGGGCTTAGCTAATGGTGGGTGCCTGCGAATGTTTGATCTGCGGTAGAAATTCACGATTTGGCATGGACTCTCCGATTTTAAAATGCACTGGCCAACTCTGCAGCTTTTCTCCATCCGCTTTTCAAATCCAGTCTTCCTTTCTGGAAGATTTCAAGCGCAAGGGATGAAACGGGACTGTCATTAGAACTGGATCCTATCTGCAGGGGCTCAGCAGTTGGATATTCAGCAGGACAAATGAGGACCCAAGAGGCCAAACAGCTTCTTCCTCCCCAGAGAGTTACAACAAAGACCTGTGCACCGCCTGGCCAGTGTCTGCGTTCCAGGGATAAACTACAGTGGCCAAATTCAGGGGCAGAGAAAGCAATGCAAATGCATTAGGCCAGAAGCCAGGGTGGAGCAAGAAAAGGCCTGGAAGTATGGAAGGTGGAAGATAAGCAGTTTGGGTTGGTTTCCAGCCCAGGCAGTTGCCTGCTTTAACGTCTGGATAAGAACTTGCTTGTAATTGGCCAATGGATTGCTCGGATGTAAATGAAGCCTGAAAAGAACGTATTCCCTTCCGGCCGATTGAACATTCCCCCTGCTTTCTCCACTGGAGCTTGGCAGCGGACCCCTGTCATGCAATGAAGAGGTGTTTCATGCCCCAGCCTAGTTTGATTTAGTTTGTCAGGTCCACATTAAAAATTGGCCTTGCATAAGATGTGTGATAAGGCACCATAGGAGCCCTGTGTGGATAAATGGATTCTAGAGGGTGCTGATCGGAGATACTTACCAGCCACAGTTGATTTGAAGAGATATGTGTACAAGGTTTAGGGTTCAAGTAGTTATCGTTTACCTTTAAAAAGCTTTCTATTTAATATATTGATTGTGTACATACCATAAATCAGTATGCATCTATTGGGAGGATCTTGTCCAGAAGCAATTTACTGGTGAAGGTGTTTAGATTCTGCTGACTCACACCATTGAACAAGGCACCAGAATTTTCTACCCTTTTTCTGCTTTGCCAAGAGCACCGAGTAGCTGCACTTTTCACTGCTTTGATCCATGTCCTGCCCAGCTGCATTACAAAAATAGAGACCTGGAGCTTCCAATGAGAGGAGAGGCGGCCAGTGACATGAGTGAATTAAGATGTCTCCTCCGCTGCCTCCCACCATGGCCCATAGTGACCCACTGGGTCACACAGGAGCCTACACTGTGGTTGAGTCTGTACATCTCAGCCGTGCTCTGTCGCTGGGCTCCCAGACAGGCTTTTGGGGCAATTACCATTGGAAAAGTGTCTTACAGGAACCACAGAGTGTAGGGGCCAGATGCCTACCACAGGCAGCCTCCTGCTGCTGCCCTTCGTTGGACCACCCGAGTGTCAGTTTATTTGAAATCGAACAAGAGTCAGCCACTTAGAAAACCTATCAATAAGCTCATCCCTCTGATGAAACGATTCCCCTCCCCTCTGCAACTTGCATATGGTCTTTAAATGGCCCTCATTTCCAGAAACAGATGGCCTGCCAGAAAAAAAATTTTGCTCAAATGGGGTCAAAAAGCTTGAGACGATAGCTTTCAAGTGCAGAGTTGCCAAGGAAAGAAGACGCTGTGATTGGGGATGATGCTGGTGAGAAGTAGTGTCCAAGCCAATCCACCGCCCGTCCATCTGTCTGCTCTTCAGCTCTGCCCTGGGGTCCCTTCCCCTGACTGAGCGCCTGCGACAGCCGCTAGATCCATCCTAGAGTCGAGCGGCTGGAAGCTGCTGGCCCCAATTCTTCGTTTAATCTCTTATGTGCAGTATTTTGAGCAGAGATAGAACTCTGTGAGAGGGCAGCAAGCCAGAGTCTTCTACCTCCCACATCTGGAAGTTAGATCAGAGAATTTGCTATTTACAAATACGCTTCATCATGCATTAGCTATGATTCCATTGTTACTGTTTGTGGAAAGAGACAGCTTCCTCAATCTTACTTATGTCACTGACTTGCTTTTCAAAACCTCAATAAAAATTTGGTTTTCATTATACAGAGTACACATTCTAGTTACAGGATGTTTGGAAAACATAAAAGCAGGAAAATACATCTACATTTCCTGCTCCCATAAATAATCATTATTAGCAAATGGTGTAACTTTTTCCATAGTTTTTTTTTTCTGTGTGTAAGTAATGGAGGCTTTTTGTTCTTACATCTGTGATATTTATTGTTTTGCATCCTGCTTTTCCCCACTCATATGAAGTGTTTGTAATTGCTATAAACTCTTAATAAGCATTCACAGTGTCTGCAGAATGTGCTTTTGCTTTGCTTAGCCACATGCCTGTTGGCAAACATTTAGGCTTCACCAGTGAGTTATTACAGACCAAGCTGTAATGGTCTTTAAAAATTTCTTTTTCATATTTTGAATTACTTCCTTAGGGTAGCTCTCCATCAGATTTATACTAGGCTTGAACACTTTGAGGGCTTCTTGCACTCATCTTACTAAATTGTTTTCCAAATGGACTCTACCTGTTTATACCCCGGCAGGCCATTTGAGTGGACTCCGCTTTCACCATAGCCTCACCAAGCTAGGAAGTTATCTTTATGTTAAAAATTCTCCCGCCATTGCTAGGTAAGGAACAGTCCGTAATTGGCTTCAGTATCAACTCCATTTTAAGCACTGATGGAGGTTCCTAAGAAGCCTGTGCTGTGTTTTGGCATAGTTCAGGACCATTCTAAGAAAGTGCTCTTGAAAAAGGAAATAATTTATTTTCATTTTACGCTTTCAAAACTCTCATCTTGTGTACCTGTCAGTTTTAAATCATCTTATGTAAAGAAACAGGCAACCCAACTACAGGAACAGGGAACGCAGGCTCTTCCCATTCTAGTTATCGAGGTGGCCCCTCCGTTTTCAAGGGATAAACAAGTTGGGCCAGGGATTTAGCTCAGTGGTTCCGGCGCCTGTCTTGCAAGCACAAGGACCCGGTTTCAATCCCTGGTAACTACATACCATACTAGATGTGGAGACTCACGCCCAGGAGCAACCAGTACCACATACCACAATGCCGGGCGTGGTGGCTCACACCTGTAATCCCAGCACTCGGGAGGCAGAGGCAGGAGGATTGCTGTGATGTGAGTTTGAGGCTGAGCTCAGGGCCAGCATGAACCACAAAGCGAGACCCTGTCTCAAAAAAAAGGGATAAGCAAGTTGACCTACATTTGAATCAGTCTGATTTACAATTTGTAGTCAGTGACCCCTGAGTGCCTACTGGTTACAGTCCTCGTAGTTTTTCTCCCTCTCATCCCTCCCTTCTTTCCTTCTCCCTTCCTCTCTCCCAGCCCTCCTTCCCATTCCCTCTCTCCTCTCCCTATCTTGTGATGCTTAGGCAAAGATCTGACCAAGGGAAATTAACGGACTCACCCACCTGCAGCAGCCCCTCGTCCTTGCTCCACTTCCTGCTGAACCTGATTTATAGTTGTTTGGCAGAAGATCGAAATCACGCTGCAGAGGGTGGGTGGGTGGAGGGGAAAATATTTGATTTCTTTGACACAGTTCATTAAAAATTCATACATATGGATCTGAAAATGAAACATTTCTTCATGTCAACATGAGTTAGAGTGGGAGCCTAGAGCGAGACGTGGGCAGCAGAGCCCAGCGCTGTCACGAGGTAATCACACCAGCATGGCGATGCCTCTGGATGAGACCAGACATGCCAAGGTGATCTGGACTCCGGAGTGGGAAATAAGATTTTTCTGTTGGTGAGGTACATTTTTAAAAGATTTATTATTATTATTATTATTATTATTATTATTATTATTATTATTATTTTTGGTGAGGTGCGTAGTCACTGATTAACAAGAGAAGCGACTTTTCTCACAACGCCCTGCTGTTTGCACTTTCTTGGTTCCTGTTCCCTGATCCTTTATTTTAGAGATGTCTGACTTTATAACATACAAACTTCAAACCTTTTCTTATAAATGATTGGAAACTTGATCTTCTTCTTGTCCAGCACTTCTCAACCTTTAACACACACACACACAGTTTGTAATGAGTCATCTAAGATCTGGGAAAGTGAAGATTCTGATTCAGGAGGTCCAGGAAGGGGCCAGACACAGTGGCTCTCCACAAACTCCTAAGAGATCCAAGCGCCACACTTCCAAAAGCCAGGCTTCATCCC
>PVIR01029402.1:0-21158 GCA_004026965.1 Petromus typicus | reverse complement strand
GCTGGTCAATACCGGAAGTGAATGTGGCTGTACTTGACCCTTTCTCTTGCCTCCTTAGCTGCAAAGAGAGTTCTGTTCTTGGATGATTCTATTCAGGTACATGTTTCCGCCACAGAATTAGAGTTGCCTGGTTAGAAATGAGCAAAGTCCTAATATATTAAAAACCATTTTCTTTCCGCATCCATTCAGGATTCATTTATAGACAGTCACTGGCTGGTTTTATTCACTATCTTAGTCTCAACTTTAAATGTTTTCTTGTCATTGGTTTAGAAGCTGAAGACTAAAATGCTGGCTCTGAAAGACAAATGCAATTTAGAGAAGCCAGTACTTGCTCATGGTCCCATGGCCTGGTGAAAGGCTGAGGGGAAACTCAAGCCATTTTCCAATAAAGCCCCATTTCTGCCTCTGCTTCTGCTTCAACCTAATAGGCAGAGTCAAACTCATATTCACTGCTTGAAACTTAAAAAATAAAATCCTACCATTCTTTTACCTTGTTACCTATTTTTTTGGAAAATCTAGTTTTGATCTTACATCTTTTTCACTGTCTTCTCACTAGAAAGCCTGTCTGTCTGTCTGTCTATCTATCTATCCATCCATCTATCTATCTATCTATCTATCTATCTATCTATCTATCTATCATTATCCATGTGTCTATTTATTGTACTGAGGATTGGACCAAGTGAGCTACATCAGCAGCCTTTTTAATTTTTCTGCTTAAATTTCTTTTACTAGTATATGTTTGTGATATATACTGTTTTTTTTTTTTAAATATTGAAGCAGGATCACATTACATCTCTTAAGTTGCCCAGATGAAGCTGAAACTTTACATCTTCCTGTGTCAAACCTCCCAGAGGGCCAGGAATCCAGGCCTGTGCCACCATGCCCAACTTCTCTTTGTCTGTTAAGCACGGAACTGGTCCCCTCCGGAATCTTTCCAGTTACCGCCTGTTGTTGGACAGGTGTGAGGGAGTCACCTTTCTCCCTCAGTTTACCTGTCCCTACTTCTTGTGTGCATGTGCCCTACTTATCCCAAAGAATATTTGCGTGTATTAAGTGAACTCCTTAAAGCTAAACTTTAGTATTACACTATGCTTTCTTTCTAAAATGAACAGTGGAAGCTGTGGGTGGGAGGCATGCATGGAAAAGCAAACTGGCTGCTTCTAAACTACTTGGAATATTGTAGAATGAGAGAACAGGCTGCTTACCACCCCAGACACCCAGAACCCTCTTGGGAATTGTGCACATCTGTAGGAGCCGGTTGTGCAGAGTACTGGTGTTGTCTGCCTTATTGGCTTGGGAGCTACATAAACAGAGCTTTTTTTCCCCCCTCTGTTAGAATTATCCCACTATCTGGGCTGGTTTAGAGAATTAAAAGAGACATAAGCTTGTGAAGTAGTTCTTACATACGGAATTTAAGTACTTAAGTTGCTACAAGTTTATAGAGCTTAGTATCAGAGTGCTGGAATCATATTAGCAAGGTAAGCTATTGTACCCAGTACTTAGATGGCTGCGATACAGCTTAACTTTGAACAAGACATTTTGAATATTACTTTTAAATTGGTCCATTTAGAAGTTTCACTAAGAGGAGTTTTAAGGAATTTATATTTTTCTAGGGAAATTTACAACAAATAAATGACTTTCCAGTTTTCCTAATACTTTTACTCTTTACCATGCAGATTCTGAAATGGATATTTCATAAGAAAAATACAAAATAAGACTTCTTTTTTTCCAAGTTGGTAGAAAAATAGACATATAAGAGAAGTGTCTCCTGGTGCAGCTTTGTCAATGGCTAGTTTCCTGGGTTGTTTGACAAAGTGATGTTGAGGAGATGAACATATTCTACGGACAGTCCATTCAAAATAGCATTACCACCCAGATTAATACAAGAACCGAGTTAAATAGTAACAATATATGATAGAGAAAACAGTGTATCTAAAAGGAAAACAACAGTAACCATTGCCTAAGGGTGTAAAGGTTGTTCATTCTGTCTTTCTTTTGTGGTATAAATCACCCAGGCTGGATTAAAACTTATAACCCTCCTGCCCTAGTCTCCCAGAGTGTCAGGGTTATAGGGTTGCACCACTTACCTGGCTTTCTATTTGTTTTGGAGACAGAGAAGAATGTTTTCGTGGAGTTTTTGGATGTTTGTAGAGTGCTATTCTACTTCTCTTAGCTCGCTTCAGAGGCTAGAAGGGTTTTAGGAATATCTGGCATTTTTAAACTTTACAGATATTCTTTGCAGTTTCAGTGGAGGAAATGGCTTATCTGTTTGTCCTAGGCTCATTAGAGATGATTAGAGAAAAGGAAGTAAACAGAAATCAGGGACTGAGAGGTGGGCATATCTGAGATGTCCCCTCCTTTATGGCCCAGTTCATGGAACCAGTGTTTATGAAAGACATTCACATGATCAAATAAAGTGTTCTGGAATCTTCTGTGAATGAGTTACTTTCCTAAGGAAGAAACGAAGGAGTCTTAAAGAAAGTTGGTGTTGACAACGGCTCCCTGGGCCTCTCACAGTGGCAGGGGCAGGCCTAGGTGAACAAGGCGAGCTCCTCCCTGCGGGCGGGCGCTGTGTCATGGAAGCTAGTCCCTCAGTAGCCCGGGTGATCTTTTGTTGAGACACCAGATTCTGATTTCCCGGGCTCTCCCAGCTGGACCTCAGCAACCTGGTTGGGGAATTTTCAGTGTTTGCTTTTCATACACATAGTTACAAGTGTTTGTACCAGTCTTTGCTAGGAGGTTGTTAAGACAAGATTGATAATGGTTTCTCAGGTATGTGTTTCTTTTTCTGACTCACAAGTGTATTAACTACTTTGCCTCATCCAGTGCAGTAGTTGGCTAATGAAAAGCTTCCTGGAGGGTTTAGTTATGCATTTTTTGGTGGAAGTGATAATATACTTGCCCTGCTGCCTTTCTATTCTAACTGGTTTTATTTATTTCTGCCATCCAGACAGCTTAGCATTGACTTCACCCATACTAAGTCTGGGGTGGGGTGGGCGGGGCCGGGGCCAGTGCAAGAGAGTTCAGCTGACCACAGTGTAGAGAAGTTACCACACCATGGAAGGCGAACAAATGACCCCACCAAGGTAAGAGTTTCCATCCTAAGTGGCACGATCTCAGTGTCTCCCTAAGATGTCACAGCTGAGTGCAACTCTTCAGAGTGTAACAAACAGATAATTTAACAAAGAAATGAGCATTAAAGTCAACCAGTTTCACATCTCCTTGCATCAGCCCCAAACCGTGCTGACCAGCTTTGCTTTAAGGAGTCACTTCCTTCAGCTCTTGTTAATGCCATCAGAAGTGATGTTCTTTGCCTTAGCCCATCTGTACCAACAAATGCCCTGAGTTCCAGGAAGAAGGAAGTACAGGTGGGCACAGGGGTCAGTGGGCAGATTGGGACACATGTACACCCTTCCATCTGTGTTTTCTAGACTAGGAGCTGTGCCTGGGCAGGCTCACTTCTGTATAAGTGCCCTTGGTGAGGCGTACTACCAAAGGAGGATCGATCCTGTCTGTCTCCGCAGTGAGTGTGCTGGGATTTCAGATAAAGAAATTTACAATACGAGAAAAAGTGAACCACTGTTTTTAAGGCACGTGAACTAAGCCAAAGCTTACTTCTGAGTTGAATGTGATTCTTGTTGGAAAAGGAGAATAGGGAGATACATCTTTAAAAAAAAAGACAAACCCAGACTCTGGGTGTTAAGGCAGTTGTTAATATTAGCGGCACACGTGTGGCAAGCCAGCAAGCCCTGACATGCTAGCAACTGTTTGCATAATTTACCCGGTAGAGGAAATAGCCAACGCAGTCAGCAAATGTTTTGGGATACAAATGAGCACAGTGGTTAGTGTGGGGTTGCCTGGCCAGCATTTCCATTAGGTCTGATTTGGATAACGCATTGGTTTAGCGCCTCCCCAGCTGCACAGTTGTAGTTCTGAGAAAGGAAGAGGTATTTGCGAGCAGTAGCATGTCTTCTTAAATATTGATGTTGGTAAAACCCCTCCGGAAAGGAGGAAATGGCTACCTGGAGGGAAGTTTGCAGCCATGTTCTCAGTTGGGGAGGGGAAAACCCTTGCTTTCCATCCCTGGGAGCGTCTGGATTCCCCTCTGGTAAGTACAATATGGAGAGCTTGACTCCATGTCTTGGGCAGTACTCAGGGATCTCTGGTGTCTACTGTTCTCTCCTCCTGGTGTGTAGGAGGAAGAGAAAACCTGAGAGGTGGACGGTGGGGAGATTCACATACAGCAATGGGAGTGGTAGAGACATCGGGGCCTGGTTGCCCACATAATGTCACAGACTAAGTGTCTGAAACCACAGAATTGAACTTTCTTGCTTTTCTGGAGACCAGAAATCCCAGAGGCAGGGCTGGCTTCTCCCAGGCCTCTTTCCTTGGCTGACAGGTGGCCCCTCTCACCTCGGGTCCTCATGTGATCTTCACGTGCACATCCATGAGGTCTGTGTGTGTCCCTTGGCTCTGCTTAGAATGACCAGTCAGGCTGGGTTATGCCCAGCTTAGCCATCTCTACTTTAATACTTCTTTAAAGGTCTTATCTCCAAATGTAGTCTGGGGAACTGAGGGTTAGAGGTAGACATATGAATTTGAGGGGGACTGCTGTTCCACATTAGGAAAGAAGATTTACAGGGAGGGAGAGCAGAAGCTGTCTGGCTCAGAAAGAAGGGTGGGGGGACAGGGTGAGACCCTGTGGGCCCAGGTTTAATCTTCGGGGACCCAGGTGAAGTGAGCTCAAAGGTTCCAACATGACAAGGGGTTGCTGAGAAGTTACGGCAGAGCCCGGTTTGTGATTCCGAGTCAGTTTCTGTGACTCATTGTCCCAAGGACAACACAGGGTGTGAGCAGGTCTTCTTCCCTGTGCTGAACTGGGAAGCAAGAGGGATATACGAGAGACACTTCAGAATCCTCAACCCAGGGCTCTAGACAGCCACCACCTACCCACAGGCAATGACAGAAGGTGAAACCTATTTTCCCTGTAACTTTTTTTCTTCTTGAAGAAATGTCATGAGAGATGGAAGAAAAAAGAGAATTGTTGAGTGCATATAGTATACAAATGTGGTCATCCCAATTTTCTAAATTATAATGGAACTTTTCTAGTAGTTTCTGATTTAGGGTCTGCTCCTTTTAAAATTTCCTAACAATGGTAGCAAAGATTGGGTGCCTTTCTCTTTCTATACAGAGAGCTGCACTGGCCAGTTAATTTAAAATCCTACTCTAACGCCCATGCGTATTAGTACGGATTCTGCAGTCTTAACTGTAACAGGGATAAGAACTTGGAGTTGGATATACTGGAACATAGAGTCTCTAACATGCAGGTGTGGGAGGAGTGGCTGGGGTTCATGTGGATGGAAGACTGATAGTACAAAGGGGAAAGGAGTCTTGTGAAGTAGGAGTCTTGTGAAGTCTATGAGGTCTGCAAAAGTCAAGGATAGGGAATTTCAGGGCCTTTCCAGGCAATGAAACAAGTAGTTATAGGGGTTCTTTGGAGGGACATTCAGGAGAGATGAAGAAGTGGGTGTGTCCACACCTAACACTTATGAGGGTTTCTTTTTAAAAGATGAGTCTACAGTTTTGGAGGCTGCCCTCTTAGGTCATTCAGTCATCGCTTTCCTGTGTCAAAGTGTCACGTCATGTCATGGCCTGCTAACTGTGGTGATAGGAATATGAGCACAGTAGTCCATAATGAGATGAAAGAGGACAGTTTCACTTTACTACACCAGGCTAATAAACCACGAGCCTCAACATAGTTGAAAGTTGAAGCTCTTTTTAAATAGCTCTCACAAGAACTTTCTCTGCTGAATTGTCTTCTGTGTAAAACATGTGATGCGAATTGTTTTAGATATTTTAAAAATTTCCCTCTTCTGTGCGCAGGGTCTGCTCTTAAGCTCTTGTCTGTGGGCATCTGTGAATGCTTCTTTCTTGCCTCTACCTTCTTACTTTCAAGGACAGCTAGTCTGTGTAATGTCCTTTGAGTCCACTTGCACTGTCTGACCTTTGTGGTATTCTTTTAAATCCTAACATGGTACTTTCCAACTGAGGCTTCCTTAGGTAGTTCTCTGTTATACTTAGAATAAAATTCAAAATGCATGGCTGGTCTACAAAGTCATGAATGTTCATTTTCTGTTTTTTCTTTGGCTACTTTTTTTAAAAAAAATATGCCCCTCCATCTCATGGGTGCTTCTGTTCCTGCACTTACAAACCAGATGTGATTATTTCATATTCTACCATCTAGATTCAAGTGTGTGTCCGTGTGGTTGGTCTCTTAACAGCACACTCCATATATTTATGCAGTGCACATGGTATTTGAGAGGGGGACACATGTCTTCTGAGAGCCGCCTGTGCCAGCTGAAATGACTTCCATACAGGGACACTAAATTTCACCTCATCAGTGTGCTTATGATGAAGATGAATAGCTGACGAACTCCAATTAGTGTAATTATTCTGTTTCCAGGCAGTAGCCTTGGTAGTAATTGTCCTAAAGCCCTGAGACATTACAAGTAATTAGTGCTGATGGCTCATGCATCTGAGCTTTCTCCCAAGGTAGAGTCTCAAATGAGGAATGGGGTTGTGTTGTGTGTGGGAAACAAATAATATTACATTGTGGGCAGTTTTCAGTAGTACAGCACGGTGAGTGAAATCTGGGACAGATTATCGTTAACATTCCTAGTTCGTTCTTCCAAATTGTTGAATGGCATTGGTCTGCTTTGGATCAATCATTATCTGGCAACTTAAACACTTCATTTTAATAATGGCCCTTGTGAAGTTGGCCATGTAGGGCACCTAGATAAGCGTGTGATTTGAAATTTGCACATGAGTCAGTTATAGACTTACCACATAGCAATGAATCGGACCCTGTGCTCTGACCACTTAGAGTGTGAGTTCTTTGAGGTTGTGGCCTTGTGTTGGTCACCTGTGGATGTCAGTTTCTCACATGGAGCCAGTGGTAGAGTGAAAGGCCAGACGTAGCCGTTTTGTGACTCTGTGATCTCATGTTGCACTAGGATGGCCGATTTCTGAATGATCCTCTGGGTGTTGCTTTCATGTCCAGGAACCATCTTGTTAGCAACCTTTAGCAAACATCATTGGTTTTTTTGATTTTTGTTTTTGGAGAGGGTGAGGCATAATTAGAACAATTTTTGATTTACTCTCTTCCTAAATGTTATTGGCCTTAGTTTTAAATTGGATTGTTGATTAGAGGTGAGTAGTTTCATATCATCCAGAGATCTTTTATCAGACCAGTGTATAGTTTTCTTAAGCTAGTTCTTATCAATGGAATTGTTATTGAAAAAAAAGGAAGCTTTTTAAAAAAAATCTATGACATGCCATTGATTTTCAAAGTGACTTATAGTCTAGAAATAATAATTTAATTGAGAAATAATCAATAAGCATGTCAACTCCAGGAATATAATTTCCTCATTTTATAACATTTCTAGATTGCAAAAATTTTCATTTTACTAGGCTCTTGTACATACCAAAACTGTGATTGTAGAGGAGCTGATGTGGGATTTTGTTACCAGCCCGTGTGAAATGGGTTGTGGGACCCAGACAGTCTTGTACTGTCTTCGTAATTCATACCATAAATACGGCTGCTTTATCCCGTAAGTCAATATGTTGTGTTATTTTGTTTCATTTTAAATGAATTCAGTTCATAATTAGCTCATGACAACCTCCTGGAAGAAAATGTTCTGTCTCTTCCTCCTACCTGGCATCCCTCTGCCAACCTGCCTTCAGCACAGTAGATAGCTATGAGGAACAGCCGCAGGGAAGGGGCCATCCCTGATCTTCCAACCTGTGAGGTTGAGTCGTTTTGGTTTAATTTGGATGGCAGAGGACAAAGATACAATCTCAGTAAGAGAACACACAGGTCTTTTTTAAAAGTTAATTTCTAATCCTCAGCACTTTTCAGAGTGCCTAACCTACCCATCTGCCCCTGGTTTCTCACATACCAAACTTCATGTGTTGCTTCAGCCTTGACTCAAGGCACAGAGTGTGCACTTGGGCTCTGTAATTAGCTGGGATGAGGTCGTACTGATGTTGGTTAAAGGTGCATGTTGGTAAGTGGGTGTGCTCCTTGGTGTTTATTTCCAAGATGGTATTTTCTTTTATTTACCCTTATTTATGTTTACTTATCCTGGCGTAACTTACTAATGATGGTAGTGATGCTATTTTGGCTTTAAAATTGGGGAATGGATACAGGAAAGCTGCTGCAGGTGCCATAAGGAAGCGCAAGACGTGGCTGGTAAGGATGTTTACAGTCCGCTGTCTCCACCTCCAGGAGAGAGTCTGCATGGATCTTGGTCTTCTGCTTTTGTAGCTGTGTATATCCCCTTTCTCTGATTTCAGTTAATCTATTTCTTCTTTTTAATTCTATTTAAATGATAGATACTGTGAAATAGAAAATATTCAAAGAGATAAAGGGGTAGGGGTAAGTAAAGAAAAGAAAGAAAGAAAGAAAGAAAGAAAGAAAGAAAGAAAAAATTTGATGGTAAAAAAGGAAGCAAAGCTTATGTATATTGGGGATGCAAGGATTGTAGGGTGGGCAGGGGAATGGGAAAAAATAAGAATCAAGTTGTGTCATACACTGGTACAAATTCTTAATGTCATGTGTGATCATGATGTGTATATAAAATATTCCAATAAAATCAATTTTAAAAAATTTTAAAATCAAATTTAAAAAGCAAGAGGTGCTTTTGTGGTCAGTTCATTCCCTATTGAAAGACCAGTGGCATTTGTGAGGGTATTTCTAAGTTTCAGATGGCTCTAAAATCCTCTCTGAAAGAGCAACTGACGTCAGACCTTTGTATTCTCTTAAAAGCAATCTGAGAAAATATACCACGTTAAAATATTGCTGAATTAATATTTACTTATTGATGTAACTGGAAGACCAAAGGACCTATTATCTTCCTTCAAGGAGCTTAAAGTTGGTGAAGGCAAACTAGTAAACCAGTAATTACGATGAGATAAGTATTGGTCTGTAGCTCCTCAAGATAGAGACATTTACCTGCAGACAATCATTAAATTAACTTCTCGGATCAATCACTGCTTCTTTTTTCCCCCTTTCTATTGTTTTAGACCTCTCTTGCTTGCGTAAGCCATGTGAGATGATAACCCAAATTCAAGGAGCTATTACTTAAGGAGTTTTATGTAAACATCACTTTAGAGAATATGGGAGAAGTCAGGATTGAGTGTATTTAGTTGAAAAGTTTTAATCACTAGATAGAAAAGATATTTAAATATTTTAAGATTCCATCCAACCCCAAATACTTCGGGATTAGAACATGAACAAAACAACCAGTCGTTCATACACAGTAAGCATATACTTTTTATCTTGGCAGTGTCCTCTTTGACCCCCTGGGAAAGTGCTTTCAGCTGGGTTCCCCCAGACACACTGACTGTGGGTGGCTACATGGCTCGAGAAACGGGATTGCTATGCTCTTGTCCTCTGTATCCCCAGACAAGCTCACAGTAGTTGGCCAGAGCCTTCAGATGGTTACTGTAGGGAAGTTATTCCCTGAATCCAAGGAATGAATGGTATTTGTTCTTTGCTCTAGAGAAAGATATAATCTCCAGGAAGACAGGAAGGGTGCTCACGGAAATGACTGAATTGTGTGTAACATGGGATGAAGGAGGGTGTTTCTGTACAAAGAGGAAACCTGCTTTCAGATATGATTCCAGCATTTATTTTTTAAAAATTTTTTAATCTTTATTGTTGCATTACATATATGCATCATGATTGCACTCCATAATGGGGATTTGTACCAGTATAAGACACAACTTAATTCTCATTTTTTCCCCTAGCCCTACCTACCCTACCGCCCCCCATATACATAAAATTTGTTTCCTTACTTCTTTGTTACAATCTCAACATTTCCCCCCTTCTTCCTATTTTACATTGAGCATTTTCTATTTCACAATATATAACATACAATTCTAGGACTCATTTACATCTTTATTTTCTCATACCAGAGAAAAGATGCGATATGTACCTATCTGTGCCCTATTTATTCACTTATGAGGCTATCCTCCAGGTATGTCCATTTAAGTAGAAATGATTCAAACTTACCATTTTTTGTGGCAGAGTAATACTCCATTCTGTAGAAGAACCACAGCTTTTTTATCCAGTCTCCAGTTGATGGACACTTGGGTTGTTTCCAAGATGTAGCAATCACAAATTGGGCTGCTATAAACATGGGTGCACATATGTCTCTGTGATATGAATCTTTTAATTCTTGTGTGTATATACCTAGCAGGGCAATGGCTGAGTCAAATGGGACCTCCAATCCTAGCTTTTTGAGGAATCGCCAAACTGATCTCCACAGGGGTTGTATGAGTCTACAGTCCCACCAACAGTGGAGAAGGGTTCCTTCTTCTCTGCAGCCTCGCCAACATTTGCCATTGGCTGATTCTGAAATGGCAGCCATTCTATGTAAGAGCAGCTAAGAAGCATATGAAGAAATGCTCAACATCATTAGTCATTTGAGAGATGCAGATTCCAGCATTTCTTTGTGGGCTAGATAAACTCACAGGGCTGACACTGACAATAGATTATTTTCCCCTTCATTTTTCATTGGAATTGTCTTTTTTCTACATATCTCAACAGATGTAGATATCCCTTTTGCCTTGAAGTGCTGTTTTTTCTTGACTTCTGAATTGAACAATGCTTATACAGGGGTCTCTTCATCATATTGTTGTACTTGTTTTTACTATTGCTGCTGCTGTTGATGTTGTTGTTCTTTGTGAACTCAACAAATGGAGGATGAAGTTGGTAACCAGTCTCTTACCACTGCACCAGTCCAGCCTTCCCTGTCTAATTTGATTTGCATTTTCTGTCACCTAGAATGGATAGTTGATAGATTTTCAGTCTCCCAGCAAAATTTCTTTGATCTTGAATCCTGCCTACCTGACTTTTGTTTTCCTAGAACATCAGACTGCTTGGCCAAGAGTAACTGCTCAGTGGGAACATTGCATTAATCTTTGAAACTCTACTTTCAGAAGGATAAGAGCAAAACTGATTTATTTTTATGTGCAAATAAATTGTGTATAATTTACATTTGTAAGGATCTTGGGGAAAACAGCCGGAGTTGGTTGGTTGATTTATGGGCATGAATATGTTTGTGCTCTGCTTTATAAATGGCTAAATTTAAATGTTAGCTGAGTATGATCTGAGAGAATGTCCTAAAAGTTTAGTTTTCATGTCATTGTTTAAAAAAAAAAATCACAGAAATATCTTAATAGGAATGAACGATTTGTATCAAGATTTATACCTACAAATATGGTAGATCCTGATCTTTAAAATATTCTTGATGTGAACAAACCAAAATTCTGTTACTAGATTTTGGGGTCCTAGGGCCTCTTTTCAGGGTTTCCTTTCCATGTGTTGGTGTTCTGAACAGAGTCGGACAAGATGTGTGAAAAAATGGTAACAAAGATTTATATTTATTGAAGTAGGAAAAGAGATATTCTCTGTAGAGTGAGAACAGACCCCTGAGCAGATTGTCCTTGACCATGAGATGGGAGTCTTTTATATCTTTCTTTCTCAGGTTGCTTTTCTCCTATTGGCAAATAGCATTTGCAGTGGTTGTCCAATCAGAAGCTCACTTGGCCTGACGTCAGTTCTAAACTGTCCTATCAAAGGTCTACTTAGTTTTGTATCCTATGTAAAGGAAGAACTAAAAATAGGACTTTCCGATTGGTTCTGGGTGTAGGATTTGGGCAGTGTGTTCTGTACACACGTCCTGGGTCCCTGTGATCAACATGTCCCACTTACTTGCTCAGCTTTTCAATTCTGTATAATAGAAAAGCTGCTTATGCTATCATGTAATTCTTCGGGGAACTTCCAAAAATGGGGATGTTCTGTGTACCTTAAGAGGTTGCTAATGGAAACTCCCAGCCCATAGTGCAATAAAGAACCAATTCTTCAGAACTGGTCACTGAGGTGTAGTGAGGAAAACTGATAAGGCTGTGGGTGCAAGCACAGTACTCTCTGGGCTCATCTGGAATGTGTTCTGAGTCTAGACACAGACCTGGGCCACCTGGATGACTTTCATTCTGGAGAAGGAAGATGGCCTGGCTCTCTGGATGAACTTGTCATGGTGTGGTGGTAGATTCCAGAAACAAAGTGCTTCAAGTGAGGTGCAGTGACCTGGCCCCTCCTAGTTGGCTGCCTGGACTTGGCTTTCTGAAGTCAGATTCTTGTAGCTCCCAGTGTCACCAAACCCAGAGAAGACAGTGTATAAGAAGAGGCTGTTTCATTATGGAAATGCCTATTTGGGGTATGGTGGGCTGGGGCTCCTGTCCTTTCTCTGCTCCTATTCTCATTGTCTCTGTGGATGGAGCCAAGCAATTGGACTCCTGCTCATTCTTTTTTTTTTTTTTTTTTTTTTTTTTGAGATAGGGTCTCACTTTTGTAGTTCAGGCTGGCCCTGAGCTCAGCCTTGAACTCACAGCACTGTGGTATGTGGTTCTGATTGCTGGTGGTCATGAGTCTCCATGCACAGCATTGCTGTATGTGGTTAATGGGGATTTAACCTGAGCCCCTGCACTTGGAAGGCAAGTGTCTGAACCACTGAGCTAAATCCCTGGCCCTCCTGCTTGTTCTTGATGTATTGTGTGATTAAAAGTAGTTTTTGATGCATAATCTATTATCTAGGTGCTTATTTTTCTCCATTTTAGCTGCTTTCCTTTCTAAGAACAGTTTTGTACTTTTTCTCAAAAATCTCTCAAGATGCAATAGCTTCTATCATCATCTTCTCCAGGAGAAGATGTCACTGTTTTTGCCCAACTTATTCTCTGTAGCTGTCGATCTGAGTTTTCATTTAGCCAAAATAAAACTTCAAAGAAACGGAAGAAGCTTGAACCTCCCTCTTCTTCCTTTCAACTAACACCTACTGATGTTTATCTTGGAAACAATTTGATGTTTATTTGATGAAACATGTGGTTAAGTGCTAGTGGAGCTGGTGTCAAGCTCGCAGGCAGTGTGGAGAAAACTGTAGTGTTTTGAGTCGAGCATTAACTGAGTGTGTTCTCTCGGGGCCAGAGGGGCTGCCTGGGCCCAGGTCATCTCAGTGGAATGTCCTACAGCAGAGCCATGGCCTGTTCCAGTTTGAACTTGACTTATCTTTTCCTCTTCATCTTGGCTACCTTTGCTTTCACCACCTCATCCTTTTTTCAGCTCTGTGAACTGTTCATATCTGATAGACAACCCAAATTATATCACCATTTAAACATGACTCATTAGGAATTGTGTTTACATATTGATCTGACATAATGGGTGCTCAGCAAATATGTGGAAATCTCATTTTGACTGTCAGCTATCCGACACCTGTCTTTTGTTTGACTTTGATTGTCTTTAGGCCAGTTGTATTATTTTTCCAGTCAAGTAAAGACGGTCCAGCTCTTGCCTAAGTGCGTAAGAACAAGGACTAGGTTTCGTGCTCCCTTGTTTGAGCCAGTTCAGCTTAGGCCATCCACTGGGTGAATGAGGTGGAGAAGAAGCCCACACAACTTTCTTCTGGCCTAAATAGTTATGTCACAACGAAGTGTTGCAACCTGGATGTGGCCCTTCGTGAGAAGGCGTGGCACATGTGAAAAGTTCCCCCATGCACCGTGGGAAACTATTGTTGGGGGTCACCAAACTAAGGCTGTGGATTTGGTGGTCATGGACTCCATGGCGGGGCCTGTGTGGCAGGGTCCTGAGGATAGATGAGTTCAAATGACCTCAGTCATTGATCTTGGGATCCAGCTCTGGTTCTCTCTCTCCCTATTTGTGTCCCTGTTAGGAATTTTAATCTGTGTGGCATATTTGCCTCTGAGAGTGGCCTTTTGTATTTAGAAACACAAACTTACATTAGTGAAGTGAAACCTTTCTAGTCTGGATTCCCCTCCAAATCGGTCACCACGTGTTCCTTCAGATCCTCTTTCCTGGTAACCCCCCGGCGTGGAAATTTATCTAGCAGTGTGTGGCATTTGCTTTGCTTCATCAATTAGCACTTCCGTGGTGGGAACTGTGTGTGGAGACATAATTAAAAAGCACCCTTTCTGTGGTTTGAACATGTATGTCTCTGAAATTTATATGTTGGTACCTAATACCCAATATGATGGTGCTAGAGGCTGGCCTTTTGGAAAGTGAACATGATATGAACTTTCTACCCTTATTAGTGGATTAGGGTTCTTATGAAAGAAGTTGATAGAGCACCCTGGCCCTTTTTCATCCTTGATCTTGGACTTCCAGCCTTCAGAAGGATGAGAAAGACATTATTTATATATTACTTCATCTAAAGAATTTTGTTACAGTGAGAGGAATGGACTAAGACATCCTACTAAACAAAAAGACCTGACTTGAATTCTAAGGTGATAACATAAGCCCATCATTACAGGGAAGATGAAACTAGGCAGAGATTTATTTTTTAAATCAGTGAAAACATTTTATAAACTTTTGTTGAAAACGTTGCAAAATAAAATCTTGTCATCTGTGGAAAACAGTACTTACAACCATGGTAAGCAGGCAGTGATTGATCTAAGCTACACAAGGTCTGACACTTCACCCAGGCACAGCAGGGATGACTGTCCTCCTGTTTTACACATGAAGAAACCCTGTCACTGAGAAACGCATCACAGGCCACGTCCCCGTGTGGCCCAGGACGTCTTAGTGCGTGTCTATGTATGTCACTTTATTTTCAGTCAGTAAGGACTTTGTGAGTCCTCACCAGGTGAGCAGCTTGTCTCTGACTGTTTAAAGCAGGTGCTGGAGGTTAAGCAGCAGTGTTGGGAGTGGGAGGGGACCCTGCCTGCGCGGACCTGTGTGGGGGTGGAGTGGAAACCCTATGTCCGGCCTTGGACTTTCCTGGGCTAGAGTCAGGCCCAGGGACACACCACAGCTTCCAACAGGCAGCTGGACATGAGAACAAGGCTATAAAAATACTATGTAAGCTGAGGCAGGAGGATCGCGAAGTTGAGGTGAGCCTGGACTACACGGTGAGAAAGAGAAGCAGACAAAAGCCAATGTGAAAACTCGCATTTAGCCAGCGTGGCTCAGTCGCCCGATTCTGTAGTCCTGACAGTGGGAGACTGAGGCAAGAGATTGGAAGTTTGAGCCCAACTTGGGTCACTTGGCAAGTTAGAGACCTTGTCTTAAGCAAAAAAGTAATAAAAGGGCTGGGGAAGGAGCTCAAAGTAAAGGTCCTAGGTTCAATCTCTAGTATCATAAGATATAAAGCAATAAAACTTAGGTTTTTCTGAGGCCTGAGCCTTTTCAAAAAATTAAATCAAGACTGGTTCAAAAAGGAGATATTGGACCAAACTATGTTGCTCATTTGTGAGGTGTGCTCCATTGTAAGTGTCAGTGGCTGTCTGTGAAAGAAAATACCTCAGTCACTGCGTTACACCAAGGGGGAACCCCTCGATGCACCCTTAATAGTTCTAATGGTTACTACGAACTACAGAAAACACGTAGCTTCTTGCTTTTATCAGCGACTCAACTGTTAATACAAAGGTGAGGAATGGTAGGAGTTTTTGTACCTACTCCTTTTCTGCGGTGCGTGGAGGGGAGTGTGATCATGTGCCTTTCGTCTTTCTTTTTATAGATGATACTTTTTAGATCAGCTTTATAATTGCAGAAAAACAGATAAGAAGGTAGAGAGACCAGCAGAAGTCTGCCCTCTCCCTTTGCCCTAAGCCCTCACCAGCCTGCAGTCTCTTCCCAGGCATCCATTTGCTACAAATGGTGAAGCCACACTGTGAGGAACTCCCAGAGCCCACAGTTGGCAGCAGAGCTCACCACTGGCGTCGTGCTCTCTGTGGACAACATGTTAGTGATGTGAATCTGTTTCCACCATTATGCGTTGCAACCGTGTCTCCGCATATCAGGACTTCTTGCTTAATTTAAAAGGGGTTAAAATGATTGTACATGGATATTATATTGTATATTTGCTTAAAGAAGTGCATTAGACCATTAACATGTTCATTAGACCTTTAAATCACGAAAATAGATGATGTGACTTGTAAAAATATTTACACCTTACTAATATCTTTCTGGAGGGGAAATAAGTCTATTAATAATCAGTTTTTTTTAAAGTAAGCATTTTTTCCCCCTTCTGACATGGTTTTCGATGAGAAGGATGTATCTTTTACAGGTAAATATATATCCTTGAAATATTTTGTATAAGCTTGTAAGTCAGAACTTTTCTTAAAAGCTGCCATCAGTGCTCTGTGTGTGTGTGTATGTGTGTGTGTGTGTGTGTGTGTGTGTGTGTGTGTAGGGTGTGTGTAGGGTGTATGTAAAGTGAAAGGAATGTTCTGGAATACTGAATCTGGCCTCCAGGAGGCTCGTGTAGTAGGTGATGAAAGTACATCATGATAAACCCATCTAGATTTAAATCTTTGTTTCATCCTTTGTTTACACCTTTTCTTGGCGTGGCCAGTTCCTCCCACCTTCTTTGCTTAATTACCTGCATCTGTCTTGATGGGCTGTGTCTGCCTTCTGCTTTCCTAGGTAATGCAGGCTCCAGGTGCTCCTCCTGTAGGATGCTTGCTCCCACCATTCTTCTCCTGGATCTAAAGCACCTGTGAAGCATTGTAGTTATTTTGTTTGTGTATATCTCTATTTGTCAGAGCACAGGTCTGGCCACACGGTGCTGTGGTCACTGATCCTGTCTTTGTGTGTGAGTGCTCTGCTGCTGAGCCCTTGTCCATCTCAGAGTGGCTGAGCCTCCAGTGTCCTCAGTGAGGACCTGTTCACTGCCAGAAGGGCACAGGGCACTGTATGTAACTCCTGCCATAAAGTCCACCAGGCAAAGTTTTCAAATGTTCTAAGGTCTGGAACGGTGTGAAAGGGGAGTCAAGTTAATCTTTGCAAATATATTTTGATACAGTAATGTGTAAAGCAGAGCTGAAGATTTCTACCTGACCTAGTAAGTTCTCAAATGTTGCAAGATGCCCTTTAAGTTGGTGAGAATCTGTACATCAAAATATTTCTGATATACATTTTCTTGATAATATATGGATTTTATATTCCCAGAGTCTGGAAGATAGAAGAATTGGTGAAAAGGTTGGTCTGACGTCCTGTATTATTTTCAAACAAATAAGTTAGCCCATGACAGGACAAATGAATTTACTCTTGTGAGTAATCTTCTTTAGCTCTGGGTTGGCTTTTGGATGGTGTCACTTTTTGTTTGGTTTGTCTGGTGTATACAGGTAAAGATTGTATTGAGCTTTAAGCATGAATAGGACATGTATATAAACCAGTTCACTACAGTGATGTATTTATCATGTATTATAGACACATGTATGAAATTTGAAAAAAAAAAAGATAGAACAGTATTATCTCATACCAAGGAGACTCATTCTGCCTTGTGAAAATGTGTTTTCTAGTTAGTAACTCCTGACCTAGGGTCTAGTGTTGGACATTAGATCTAGAGAAATCTGGGGAGTCATCTAGGATAAATGAGTCCTGACAAGCTATTACTAGTATATATTGTTATAATACCACCAGAACATCCAGTTACATTTCAGTTAAATGAGACTTGATAGAAGTAGGCATTGAATACACATTTATGTTTATATAGATTGAAGATATTCTAATCATCATATTTTTTCAGAAGTTACCTAAATGTCTGCATTGAAATGGGTCTCCTACCCCACACTGGCCATCAAATAAATACTAAAAATTGCCTGTAATCCCAGCACTCGGGAAGCAGAGGCAGGAGGATTGCTGTGATGTGAGTTTGAGGCTGAGTTCAAGGTCAGCCTGAACTACAAAGTGAGACTCTCTCAAAAAACAAAAACAAAAACAAAACAAAACAATACTAAAAATTGTTTTTGCTCTCTCCCATTTTGAAGATACAGTTAAAATTATCATTATCCATATTGTGTTATCTCAGTAAAGCTTGTTTACCAATAATGTTTGATGCGTTACTATATCCTAATGATTAACAGATATTTTCTAAATGCTAAATTTGAAATGCTGAGTATATGATATATTTATATATAGGAGACCAAATCTACAGTACATCTGACTCCAGAATTAATTATTATTATTTTTTTGCTTATTAAATCTTTATTGGTACATTACATATACACATCATGATTGCACTCAACAATGAGAATTTGTACCAGTATATGACACAACTTATTTCTCGTTTTTTCCTGTAGCCCTACTCACCCTATCACCCCCACCCCCTATATACATAAACTTTGTTTCCTTTTTTTTTTGTTATAAAATCATTATTTTTCCCCCTTCACCCCATTTTGCTTTGAGTATTTTCTATTTCACAATATATAACATACATTCTAGAACTCATTTACATCTTTATTTTCTCATACCAGAGAAAAGATGCTATATTTACACATCTATGACCTATCTATTTCACTTATGAGGATGTCCTCAAGGTACGGCCATTTAAGTGTAAATGAATCAAACTTATCATGTTTTTTTTTATAAATATCACCTCAACAACTTAATATATGAGATCCTGAGATTGGTAATATTTTTTATAATTTCAAAAAAGCTTTGAGTTCTGCATAGGATATTACTTTTTTTCCCCTGAAGGCAGAGAATGTTCTATGTCTTTACTCTTTGTCCCCCCCCCCCCCTTTTCAGAAAACAAGAGAGTTTAGATATAAATTGCTGGAGGGGAGGGAGATAAAAACAAGAAAGTAAAAAGGTAGAGGAGTAGAAAAAGTGAGATAGAAAAGACTGATGGCAGAGGGAATCAACACATTTCTCAGGGTCACTGAAGCATTAAACTAGCATTCAAAATCACACCTGTGAGGCTTGAGATTCATGTCAGCTTTCATGGAGTCGGAAGGTGAAGTGGTGGTGGGGCAATTGTGAATTACTGATAAGTTGAATAATGTCCATGAACTACATGGACAGAGAGGAACATATCAAGGAGAACACAACAACAGGACATGCTCTAGAATGTTCTAGACGCTCTGGAAATGCTTCTTGGCAGAGTCCTCGATACATAAAGGTATCTGGAGGAGGTCATCCTGCTGGACATAATAGCCGTGATGCATCCACCACTCTAGGAGTTGGCCTGCTTCTTTGGGGCACAGTTGATCTCACCTGTGAATAAGAGAAAGACCTTTGGAACAGTAAAGATTCTAGATCATTTCTGCAAATTTTCTGAAAACTGAGGCTGTGTGTTGGGTGTGGGAAGCCTCTGAATCCTTCAGAGCCTGATGATTGAGTCACAGCAGAATCAAGGTCCACAGAGCTTTAGCATGATGCAGCTCCTGTCACTGTCAGTGGGAGGAGGGGGGCAGGAGCTGACCTATGTCAAAGTTAGTAGACTTGGGAAGGGGAATTTTAGATGTGCAAGGACTTCCTGGGTATTATTTAAGTCACTTAATTGGAACTCATGTTAATTCAGCTCATTATTAGAGACATTATGCCATGGTACTGGTCAGCTAAAACCTCTGTGACTAGCTCCAGCCTTAGAAGGATGAATGCAGTTTTGGAAAATCTAGAGCATCCTTATTTTCTAACTGCTGTTTTCTCCAGTTTGCTTTTCAAACCTTTCTGTCAAAGGTCTTTTAAATAGTTGCCCATTTTGTTCGTTTCAGCCTATGAGGATTGAACTCTCTGGCCATGGGCTCTGGGGATCACTTATCTTGATCACCTTAAAAAGTGTTTGGATTCCTCCATGTTGGATTTTTGCTTAGTGTTTTGAACATGCAAAATCCTGGACCCTGGTGTCAGGGCTGTTGATCCTGATGCCAGAGATCAAGCAAGAGCTCCCCCGGGGATTCTGTGAGCCAGAAGGATCCCGACTTCACACATGTTGACGATCATGCTATTGTTATGCTGTCATTTGACTGAGAGAATCAAGAACTATAAAGATGAGTCCACTTAATGGGTGTGTTTTCAGGCTTTGAGATGGCTCCAGAGTTGTAACTCTCACCACAAATGCTCCTTCTTCAAAAGGTGGCATCAATTGGGAAACAACTTTGATGTGGCCTATGAAGTTATTAGGCCAGTTTGCAGGCTTGCCTTTCATAGTATAACTCTTTAGTGAGGTTTCTGAAATCTCATTGCAGAGTGAGACAGGTGGGCGTGAAGTAAAGTGGATTGATCCCTGGGGCTTCATGTCTAAATTCATGTCCCACATTCCAGAGAATTTGGGAAAGATCTTGCATATCTCTTGTTTCCCCAGCAGTGCTCCTTCTCTTGGTGAGGGCATCAAAGAAACTGAATCTTTGCCCTGAGGGCCACCGAGAAGTTGTCCTAGGTCTTCTCTTGTCCCAGGTCGTCCACCTCTCTACTTTCCTCTTGGTAGCCTATGGTTACTGTAGTTGAGCCACTTGAATATTCCAGACCTAAGTTGGTGGCTGGGGGCTGGGTGACTTCACCCTAGCCAATATTCCATTGAGTGTACAGGTGCCTCTCTGTGTCTCTGTTGCTAGCATTCTTGCTTCTGCTATCAGACCCACTGTCCCTTTGGCTCACACTTACATTTATATCAATGTCTATAAACTCTCACAGTTAAGGGACCCAGTTCACATCCAGTGTCTGTGATCTGAAGCGGCTTCTCTTACCAGCCCAGTCTATTCATTTGACGTAAAAGCAGTAATGTTATAATTTCTTTAAAGGGAGACACCCCCTGTCATATGCTGGTTAATGCTTTTGTAAATTAGTTTCCTTGATTGTTTCTAGCTAGATGGTGCTAACTCTCTAAATGACAATAATTCTATGCAACTTTTCTGTGCCAGTGACATGGAAAGGCTGCCACAGTGAGGCTATAAAAAATCTTTTTCAACTTAAATTGGACATTATTCTGGGGTGTCTAATACTCATTACCATAAGATACTATTGTCTAGTGCCTGTGCTGTGATTACTGCTCTCATTGCATTAGCTTGTGTCTTACTAAAGCCAGGTTCAGACCTGGCTGTGTTGTTGTGAGCTCAGTGCAACAGCCAGGTGTCCCGCTGCAGAATGTGCATGACTTCTAGCCCATATGCAATGCTGTGCCCTAAAACCAGCAGGTGTATGTGTGCACACATGCATAAAGATGGCTCGGAATAACCCTCACCGCTACCCTCTTGAGAACTGCATATACCACACTACACGTGTGCTTTGTGATAGCTTGTAGAGCACATTTACCTAAAATGCAACCATTCTGGGGCTCCTTGATTTCCTTTTCTCTACT
>PVIR01029401.1:0-21195 GCA_004026965.1 Petromus typicus | reverse complement strand
CATTGGTATAGAATATTCACATTTGGCAATTATTTTTTTAAAGTTTTTGCTATAGCCTAAACTACAAATTGCTCCTTTCATATTGTTGTTATAAAGTGTTAACAAGCTAAGTTGCAAATAAAAACAATCCTTTGCTCTTAAATAGTAATATTAATTAGTAAAAAAGAGACAAGTGTTTTCAAACTGAAGAATATAATAACGGCAATTTTATATTTGCAATTCAAAGACAGAATGAGGATGAACATTTGCATTCAATATACAAAGGAAGTGAGATGGACATTTAAAAATATCTGTGCTGCATGAACATAATTTGATTTGCTAAGAAGAAGCCAAAAACTCTGTGTATGTGAGAGAGTGTGTATCTAGGTGTATGTTGCCTCTCCCATCACATAGGAACAGATGCAGAGTGCAAACATGAGCCCTGGCCTGCCACTGGAGAGTGGGTATGCGTGTGAATATTCTTAAACAGTTGTGGAGGGCACAGGCTACAGGGTAGACTGTGACAAGCTAACATGGAAGAATTGTTGGTCTCAGTGAATGTGCAATAGAGGAGCCAAGGGCACTTGTAGATGGCTTATCATATGTACAGTTTAGTGGGACCCCTGAGGGACTGTCTAAGGCTAGAGTCAGAGGGCGGCTAACACTGGGACCAAGTCTTAAGCAATAAGGAAGAGGGAGTCACCCAGAAAAAACAGGGAAGGAGTTATTCAGGTGTCCATGAAGCCTCAAAGTAGCAAGAAGGTGTGAGGATCAGCAATTCCTCTTTAACATTTTCAGGGCCCAGCACAAGAGTACAACCCCTGTGGAGATCAGTTTGGAGAATCCTCAAAAAGCTAGGATTGATGGTCCCATTTGACCCGGCCATTGCCCTGCTAGGTATATACACAAAAGAATTAAAAGACTCTTATCACAGTGACATATGTGCACCCATGTTTATAGCAGCCCAGTTTGTGATTGCTACATCTTGGAAATAACCCAAGTGTCCATCAACTGGAGACTGGATAAAAAAGCTGTGGTTCTTCCACAGAATGGAGTATTACTCTGCCATAAAAAAATGATAAGTTTGAATCATTTCTACTTAAATGGACATACCTTGAGGATATCCTCATAAGTGAAATAAATAGGTCACAGATAGGTACATATCGCATCTTTTCTCTGGTATGAGAAAATTAAGATGTAAATGAGTGCTAGCATTGTATGTTATATATTGTGCAATAGAAAATGCTCAATGTAAAATAAGGTGAAAGGGGACAATGTTGAGATTGTAACAAAAAAGTAAGGAAGCAAATTTTATGTATATGGGGGGGTGGTAGGGTGGGTGGGGCAATGGGAAAAAATGAGAATTAAGTTGTGTCTTACACTGGTACAAATCCCCATTATGGAGTGCAAGCATGATGTGTATATTTAATGTACCAATAAAGATTTTTAAAAAAAGAGTGCAGATAGGAGCCTCTGTATGCAGTGTCTACATAGTTTAAACATTAGAAATCAAGCTTTAAAAACTGTGAAATAAATGTTATTTTATATGTTACAATGAAAATAGATGTCTACAACAATAAAGTTGGAAAGTTTATGTAAAGGTATGATTGTGTATAACTAAGAGTTAGCAAAATAGGAAAAGTAATTAAACTTAATTGTTATTGAGAATTTCTGAGGGTAAATTAAAAGTATTTAATGAGTAATAGAACAAAAGTGATTCCTAAGTTATTATTCATTTATTTTATAATATTTCCATCATTTCAGTAAAACTAGTATAGTTATTTTTAACAAGATTTTTATATGCTTGTCTTTCATACTGATAACTTTCAAAATGAAAAAAATAAACATCGATTATATTCAAAATGTAACTAAGTTAGATTTTTATGAAAAGATCAAATTACATTCAATGTAAAAATAAAATATATGAATAAATGTTTCCAGATATTTGCTTATAAAATGTTCCAAATTATTACTAAAACAAAAGGATAAAACTCAGATTATAATTGGAGAATATAAAATATTTAGTTAGACATTTAATATTGATATATTCCATGTGTTATTTTAAATATTTAATATTTTATTTATAAAATATATTTTATCAAATATTTAGTCAAATGTATTTGACTCATTAAAATATTTAAATTAAAACTTAAACATTATAATTATTAATTATTTCAATTTTTAAAATAATTTAAAATCTTAGTAAAATTTCATAAATACTTTTACAAAAATAAAAATTATTTACAATTATTTTGTGTGCTTACCTCTTTGCCAACACAAAAATTGATATCATTTCATGTATATTACATCTGAATCGACATATAAGAATGTCAAAGATTATGTGAATAGTTCACAATGCAAATGCTTCTTTCACTGTTATTTATAACGGTAGTGAACATGACACTGCTATATTTTTGGAAGCATTTATCAGAAGGCAAAGGGAAATAGGAAATGAGCTGCTGAGAAATAAAAGGAAGTAGTATTTATTCCATTATTGAAGGATCTACTACATTTACATTATCTGCAAAAACTGATTTCACAAATTAAACTTGTGGGATCTCTGGAGCAAGATCCCCTTTGCCCAGATAACTGTATAGTTCCAGGAAGCAAATTGCCACATGAAAGACACTGATGTTCACAGTGTAAAGGGCATCATGAGCCCTGGGCACTTAACCATTTGCCTATTAATCAAGGAAAATAATAGATACTCAGGGTCCTCTGTCACTGTTTCTTTTTCCAGCCCGGCACAGAGCTTCTGTATCAGGAATAAATCCACATGATGATCTGAGCTATTATAAAAATTCCATTTGGAAGTACCCTGTGGAGCTGTGAGCCCTGAGGAAGGAGAGGAGGTCAAAGTCTGTGGGCTTGTAATATCTTTTGTAGACTTTTCTACATCTCCAGAAAGAAGTTTATATTTATAGAGAAAACATACATATTTATAATCCTACATATAGGTTCATAGTTATATATGCACACAATGTGTTGGGAAAAATTTTCCTCACAAATAAATTTCTTTAAGTCCTTCACCACTATGTTGTTTGTTTGTTTGTTTGTTTGTTTAATACCAAACATGACCTTGCACTTGCCAGGCAGGAGATAGCACCACTGAGCTAAATCCTTGGTTCTATCACTTTCATAAAGTGACCCATCTGAATCCAAAATCACATCTCCAGAATCCCTATCATTTACAAGAGAAAATTCATTGTCATGTATGCTCTTCGTCTCCCAGCAGGACCACTAACCAGTGCTTCCTTGGAAATTTTCGTTTCCTTCTCATGACCTCCATGAGCCATTCTCCTCAAAGCAGCCTGAGTGAGAAATAAGAAGATACCTCCTCCATACTGAAAAACCTACTCACAATTCTGTACTGCACATCCGGTGAAGGATAATCTATTTACCTCCACGTAAAGAAAGCTGGAAGGTACATCTGTCTGCCTTTCAAACTTCCCCCCTGCCCCTTGCTCAGGCTCTGTGCGCTTTAGCCTTTGGCTTTCTTTGACTTGCTGCAAATTTCCTCCCACTGGGCAACAAAGTGTTCCCTCCAACTAGAAAGTTTCCCTCCTGACTTTGATGTGACCAGCTCCTAGGCAGATCTTTCCTGAACCTCTCATACCCAAAAATTTACAGTTATTCTCTCACCAACACCTTATTTTGCAATTTATTTCCTTCATTATGGCTTTCCCAGTCTATATTTTGTTGACTTCTTTTTTAAATCATTGAATGAGATATTTCTTTTCAGTGCAGAAAATCTTCCAATTTCTTTCATGTTACACATAAATTTTTCCCTACAATTTGTTACATACAAAACTTTCCTCCTCCTGAGAGTTGACATTACTTATTAGACACCTACCTGGACATGTTACCTCACTGAACCTTGCATTGTGGACGTCAATAGGGCTCCTCATTTTCTGAGGAAATGGCTACATGTACTCTAGGCCTCTGTGCTGTTAGTTGAACTGTCCTGGCCACCGGAGGACTCTCTGGCATTCTCCATCTCGTTCCTCAGGCTCCTCCAGCTCAAGTGCCTCAGCTAAGAGACGGAGTTATGAATACTTCCCTTCTGCTTCCACAGAACTGCTGCCCCTTTCACGGACAATTCTTTATGGTGCTGTCACCTTCCTTTGCTCACTTTGAGAAACAGGAAATGGGCCACATTTGCTTTTTCTTCTGTAGCAGGAAGTTCAGTAAATGTAGTCACACGGAATTTAAAGGTTTTCCCTGTTTCTGACAGGGAAGATTTATAAAATCCAAAGTTAGGCTTCCTGGAATCAAAATCTCAGCAATGCCACTTATTCAGTCATCTTGGAAAAGTCACTTGAACTTGTGCCTCAGTTTATTGACATAAAGTGGGGATAAAAATAAGAGCTGTCTCTCAGATTCTGAACAAGTTATATGAGAGTGTCATAGGATTGGTCCACATTCACAAAATGTTAGCTCTACCTTTGTATGCACTGTTCTTTCTTTCTTTCAAAAGTATTGGAGAAAATGTGAGAAATGTTTCAATATTTCTTCTCGTGGAACAGTAATGAACTATAGTTTATGGCAAATTTGTGATTATCTTGGCACCAGCCCCTTTTCTAATTGAGCTCACTTACATAAACCATGCCTCTAGCTGTTTGACTGTTGTGTAACTTAAGGAGTATGTATGTAATGCCAGTCTGTGCCACTTGGCAGCTTAAAAATTTTAATTTAATTTATTTTAAAAAGTAGAGATGCACTGCTTGTGAAACTAGTACTGTGTAAATGTGCTTAAATCTGTCCCCATATGTTTTGTTCAAAATGTTTTACACAGTAAAGTAGTAAAAGAAAACAAATCTGATTATGTCACCTCCTTGCTTAAGAATTTTGTATAGATCTCAACATGGAGAAAGTTTGGAACAGCAGATACTGAAAAGAAATAAAATGAACACAGGCAATAAAAGAGTAATTTGAAAAGATATAGAAAGGAAATATAATTATATAAAAATGAAGCTTATTACTAACATTTTGTTTTTATTTGACTTTGTTTTGGTTTGTTGAGACAGGGTCAGGTTGGCTTTGAACTCACTCTGCACTCACCATGTAGCCGATGCTGGCCTTGAACTCTCAGTGATTCTCCTGCCTCAGCCTTCCAAGTGCTGGGATTATAGGTGTACAATACCATACCTAGCAATAAAAGCAAATAAAATCTATGGTATATCATTTTCCTATCAAGTCAAAAACAACTTTAATGAATATTTAACTTTAACGATAATGTAAGGAAATAAATAATCCTACATAGTTTTACTAGAAGTACAATTGTGTTTCAGCTCTTAACAATGACAACAAAAAAAAAAAATTAAAAATGTCATGTCTACAGACTTCAAATTTATTTCTTAATGTGTGAGAAAAATTTTAACAGAGTTTAACAGAATTTTGGTACAGAATTTCATTGTGGTATTACGTATAATAATAAAGTATATAAAAAGTTTACTGTCTGGCTATAATTTATATTTTTAATTTATATTTAAAAATTTAAAATTAAAAATTTATATTTTTAATTTATAAATCTACACAGTAAAATACTATACAAGTATAAAGGTTAATGTTGAAGTATGTTCATGAAAAGAATCTGTATGTTTATACTATTATGTAAAGGGTGTTACATAAATATGAATTATACATAGTTGTCCCTCAGCATACTCAAGGACTCCTCCATATGCTGAGAAATCAATGGTGCTCAGTCCTTCATGAAAAATAGTGGAATGTTTTCGTACAATTGGGGAATGTCTTCTAGCTTATTTTAAATTGTCTCTAGTTTGCTTATGTTACCTAAACAATGTACATTTTGTTTCAATCGCGTTTATATTATATTATTTAGAGAACAAGGACAAGGAAGAAACCTGTACGTGTTCAGTATAGTGCAATGTATAAAAATAATCACAAGTTAACTGAATCTACAAAAGGAGAACTTGCAAATACACAAATGCTCACTGTACACACATACACATAATGACTGCTGTGTGACCTGTTGTATTGGTTACCTTCTCACCACTAAGATTCAGTAATCAACGTCCACAACTCTAGGCGGGGAGGTTTACTTTGACTCAAGTCAGCAGAAGTTTCAATCCATAGTTGTCTGGTTCCAAAGATGAGCAGCATGGCAGAGGAGAAATCGTGCATAGTTTGGCAGCGGGAAGCAGGTATGTGGGAAAATAGACCCTTCTAGGTGACACCCTCGGTGATCCATCTTCTCTGCTCAGACCAAGCTTCACCTCCCCATATCATATTAAATTATAAACCATTCACTGATGCATACCACAACCCATGATCCAGTTACCATGCCAAAACCTCACTTTGAGTTGAAGGGCATCTGGATATAAATCTTGTATGTATGCCTGTTGTCTGCTAAGGAGAAAACATTAAAAAATTAATTGTTCAAACATAAGTAGTAGGGTTAAAAAAAACTGATCTTTTTTGCTAAGGCTCCTCTTCTACATTAATGAAGCTTTCTATGATGGCCATATATGATTTTCCAGCCAGAAAAATAACCTAATTAAAATTAGTAAGAAAAAAATTCAAGTTTGCACATGGAGCACTAAATAATTCAATGAAACCCACCTTCCTGTGTGTTGCTAAATTAAAGTCATGTTGGAATTGCAGTAAAATTTGATGAAAAAATTATCATCTTTTAAAGATATGAAGGCTTTAGTCACTTCAAGAAAAATTGATCTAGTTTTTGAACAAGCATTTTATTTTGTTCATCTCAACCAATGATTTTGAATGTTTAGATTTCACATGTAGTACCTGGAACAGTACCCAGTACACAGTACAGGTTCACTAAATAGTCATTAAATGAATAGAGTATGTAATGCAAGATTATATTAATTGAGTAAATTTATATACTATATTCCATGAATCTTCTTCTGTCAATAAGCCAGTTTCTATAAATGGACTCCGATGTGTAAACCAAACCTGAATGTGAGAAAGAGCATTAGATCAGGTAGCTGGAGTTCTTCTTGAGCACTGACCTATGACCTGAGAGAAGAATCATTTAAGCCATTTTGATTCTTGGTTTAACTATGAAGATTAACAATTTCTGCTTCTTCTCATAAGTTATTGTGATTTATAGATAAAAATAGCATGCTGTACTTAATATATTTGTTAAGGAAATGAATTTGTGCACTCATGAATAAGACAACTGTAGTAATAAAAGTAATTATTATAAATATTAACCAAAATATTAATAGATAGATTACTTAAAGTAGGCACAAGTGAGATGCAAACTTAAACTGCCCAAATCAAAATCATAATTTTACTTTCTTACTCTCTGCTTCCCACTTTATAATAAACAACTCCTCTTACTAAGCTTTCTGAAAAGAAAGCCGTGATTACTTTTGGGAAAGCTTAAAATGTCTAATGTGTTTTTCAGTAGATAAGGGGAATTTCAGACATTAAATTTTGTCCATGTGCACAGAGCAAGGACAATTTCAACTTTGTTTCAGTTTGATCCATAATTTTTTTTTTTTTTCTGAAGAATGAGTCAAGTATTAACTTCCTTGAAAACCTGAAGTGGGCCTTTTGGTCATTAGTCTCAGTAAGAATATATTCCATATACTTAACACTATTATGTGTGTCAAAATGTTTTCATTTAAAACATTTTTTTTTTTTAGGTTTTTTGAGACAGGGTCTCACTTTGTGGTCCAGGCTGGCCCTGAGCTCAGCCTCCAACTCACATCACAATCCTCCTGCCTCTGCCTCCTGAGTGTTGGGATTACAGGCATGAGCCACCACGCCCGGCACTGTGGTATGTGGTACTGGTTGCTGCTGGGTGTGGGTCTCCACACCCAGTATTGTTATGTGGTTACTGGGGAATCGAACCCGGGCCCTTGCGCTTGCAAGACAGGCACCGGAACCACTGAGCTAACTCCCTAGCCCCATTTAAAACATCTTAGCTGATGCTCAAAACTACCCACAGAAGTGCTAGAAGCAGTGAATGTTCAAATCAGTGGTACCTCCCCATAATCCACTACAATTATTTTATGTAGACTAGCTAGAACCAATTGTAATTTTTTAAAAAAATTTGTATGATGATCATTAAACACAGGTACTATTAAATATGAGTTCAGGAAAACTGTATACATGTAAACTAGATAATATATAAAATTAATATTAATTAAATGATTATAAATACTCAAAACACATCACTTCATTATTTCATTACATTTTACATTATCCCTGCTCGTGAGTTTATGTCTATTGAATCTCTGTGGTAGAAGTGTTATAGGATGGAATGTGAACTCCGTGTTTAATGGCACTACACTGGTAGTGTGAAGTTGGCCATGACAGGAATATTTATACCAAATTTACAAACCCTACAATGTTGAGTTATTGTTTTGTTAATAATGGAGACCTAAAAAATGGTTGAAATGTTAACAGTGAATAGTAAACTTAAATATAATAATATCTTGGTTCATTCATGCTTCTGTGCATGAAGTGAATAATTCACTTCATGAACAGAAGCATTTGGAAAAAGTTTGCTTCTCTTCACAAACATGGCAGTGAGAGATGAACACATGACATGGCCATCTCCCCCAGAATCACAGCAAATTAAGTGTGTGAACTGAGGCATTCTGTACAGTATATGCCATACCTATTACCATTACACCATGAATGGCACAAAGAATGTATCCTCTTAGCACTGAAAGCTATGACCTCGATACTGGAGAAGTCATTCATTTATATGCAGGAGAGAAGGAAAGTCTAGCATATATCTTTATTGTTTCCTCTTGATTTATTCATTGAGGTAGATGAAAATATAACTTAAAATTAATATCAGTTATTTTCATTCATCAGTGTTAACTATGATGAATAGCTTGACTATGGCTTGACTACTCCACCAGTATTGGGAAAAATAAAAATAAATTCTATGGGAACCAATTTGTCTAAATGAATTTTATAATAAAAATTATCTGTTATTATTTGTAAATTATTTGCTGTATATCTTTTATGTCAATGAAATTTATAATAAATTTATAAATGTACAGATTTTCATAAATACTGGGAGAGATTATTGTTAAATATAAGTAAGAGTGGTCAAGAAAAGTGGAGGAGTAGGAAGCACCAGGAATCTATCTCCCACCTACACAATTGCACTAGAATAATGTCAGAGTTAAATATTTGGAAATTTGGGATTCTACTGCAGGTTTAAACTTTTCCAGGAGACTTAAAATGTATATAAGGAAAAAAAAATGAGTATGGACTATGGTGCCCCAGATGGACCATGGCTATAAAGAGATCTGCTGCTCCTAGACCACACTGCTGGTAGCATGAGGATCCAGCTCCTTGTAGTAAATGCATTCAGGGCCACTGTTAGGAGTTTAAGAAGATAGAACTGTGGTGAACAGCAGACAAAGAGCCTTGCATAGATTTGTTAACAAAAATTGAAGTCCTCTAGAAGAATGAAGAAAGTCTATGGGCTGCAGCCCTTCATGAGTGGATGGAACCTGCACTTCCTGCAGAAGCCCAGACTTGCTTGAGGAGAAGGGCAGCTCAAATGTGCAGAACTCTGCAAAGTTGAAACTTGTATAAGATCAGGGAACCCAATTCTGCCTTTGCAGCCAGAATCTATCCTGAATCTCAGTGGACTACAGTTGGCTCCCTGTGACTAAGATCTGCACACTGCTGCCTGTGTTTTCTGACAGCAGATCATCCCTAAACAGCCCCTTTGAGTTTTTGGTTGCTTTTGTATTTCTCCCTCCTCTCCTTTCTCCTTCATCATTTTCACCTTTGCTTTTCCTGTGTCTGTCTAATTTTCAATTTTTGTTCTTTTATCACTTTTATTTTTTTAGGAAAGTGAATTCAGTTTCCCACTTTCCTGTTGCTGTTAGGTTGTTCTGCTCTCGTTTTTGTTCCTTCCTTCTTACTTTTCTTCCTGTCTTCACCAGTTTCCCAAAGTTTGTATGATCCTCATGTGCCTTCTAGTTCCATTTCTAACTTTTCCTTCTCCTTTTATCTTTCCACTTCCCGACTCTCCCTAAGTCTCCATACCAGAGGGCAAATTCACTTTATTAAAGGGTTATTTACTGAAAACATTTATTATTTGTCTGGGATTTTAATCTGTTCATATAGTTAAAGGTGGTTGAGTAATAACTACTACAACTTGTCATTTTTAAGGTGTGCTAGACGCTATCACTGATGCTGATTTTATTACTTGGACCAAAGACATATGATTGTTCTAATCAGTTGTCCTTGGTATACCAAAACTGAGATTGCCTAAGAGTCATTATAGACTCACCCTAAAGACCATTTATGCCTGGGAGATACCTCTAAAAAGTAACCATTCTCTAAGTGTATTAAACACTAGAAATAAAGATAGTCACAATAAGCAATATAGAAGTATCAACACAAGAATTAAACCAAAGCCACCAAAAACAAAATAATAAAAATGAGAAGACACTTAAGTAAAATGCAAATCCAGACTTCTAGTTCATCAAAGGCAAGACCTGAGGGCAATAAGGTGGAAAAATGCAATAATCAACCACCTGGACATTCTGAATGGATAATACAGGAAGTAGTAAAAGCAAGGGATAAGGTTCTAGAAAAAAATTAGAGGTTAAATAATCTCTGAAGTGGTGACCAAAATGGAAGACATAGATAATAGATGCCTACTGAGTGTTCCACCCAACCAAATCAGAATATACATTCTTCCCAGGTGTACTCAAGTCATTCTCCAAAGTAGACTAGCTTCTATCTCATAGAACATGCTTAAGTTAATGTAAAGAAATTGAAATTGTTCCTTGTGTATTATCAACCAAAGCACAATGATATTGGAGTTCATTAGCAAAAAGAATACAGGAACTTCACCAAAACATGGGAATTCAATAATACACTCATGAACAACAAATAGGTCACAGAAGAAATTAGACAGTTGCTACAACTAATTGATAATGTTGATACTGCATATTGAAATTTATGACACACAAGAAAAGCATTCCTGGGCTGGGGATTTAGCTCAGTGGTTTCAGCAGCTGTCCTGCAAGTCCCTGCATGGTGGCTCACGCTTGTAATCCCTGCACTCAGGAGGCAGAGGCAGGAGGATTGCTGTGATGTGAGTTTGAGGCTGAGCTCAGGGCCAGCCTGAACTACAAAGTGAGACCCTGTCAAAAAAAAAAAAAGAAAGAGAGAGAGAAAAAAAAAATAAAAGAAAAGCAGTTCTATGAGTGAACTTCATAGCAGCGAATGCTGATATTAGGGAAATAGAGAATGCTCTAATAAAAGCTTAATGGTGAATTTCAAGATCCTAGAAAAATATCAAGACAAACCTAAAGCTTATACAAGGGAGGAAACTGTAAAGATTAGAACAGAAATCAAAGCAATGGAGTATAAGAGAATGATACAAAATATTCATGAATCGAAGAGCTGGTTCTTTGAAAGAATCAATAAAATTTATAAACCCTTGGCCAAATTTTTCAAAAAAAGGAAAGAAAAGGCCCAAATCCATGTAATTATAAATGAAAAATATGTCACTACAAGTACAGCAGAAATTCAGAACATCATCAATACTTATATTGAGAACTTGTACTTCAATAAAATTAAAAAGAAGAAATGGACATAGTCCTGGACAAATATGAATTACCAAAGTTTAACCAAGAGGATATAAAAATTCTAAACACCCTAGTATCAATCAATTAAATTCAAAATGTAATTAAAACTTACAAGGAAGAAAAGCCCAGACCTTAATGGCTTTACTGCTTAATTCTACAAGTAATCTGGAGGAGATATAAACCCATTACTTTTCAAACTCTTAATGGAATTGATAAGGAACTGATACTCCCAATTTCATTCCTGGAAGCAATCATTAGCTTAGTCCTGAAAGCACAGAAAGACCTAGTCGAAAAAGAGAACTAAAGGCCAATCTCTCTAGCGAACATAGATGCAAAAATCCTCACTAAGATATTGACAAACAGAATACAGAGGATCATCAAGAAGATCATACACCCTGACCAAGTTGCATTCATCCCAAGGATACAAAGATGGCTCAATATATGTACATACATAAATGTAATACATTATATTAACAGACTCAAGGACAAAAACTATATGACCATCTCAAAAGATCCAAAAAACATTTGACAAAATCAAATACCTATTCATGATAAAAACAAAAACCATAGAGATAATTGGAATAGATGGACTTTGTCTCAACCTGATAAAAGCTATTTGTGAGAAACAGCCAGCATCCTATTAAATGAACAAAAACTGAAACTTTTCAGCCTAAAATCAGGAACAAGATAAGAATGTCCACAATCACCATTCTTGCTCATTGTAGTTATAGAAACATTAGCAATAGCAATCATACAAGAAAAAGAAATAAAGAAAGGAAAAGAAGTTAAATTGTCATTATTTGCAGAAGATGTGATACTCTACATAGAATACCCCAAAAACTAACACAAAAACCTTCTCAATTTAATAACTAGAGTTAGTAGAATAGCTGGACACAAGGTCAACACTCAAAGATCAATACAGGAACAACAGACACTGGGAAAGAAATAGAGGAAAAATTTCATTTCACGCTAGTATCCAAAATAAATGAAATATCTACGAATCAGTGTAACAGAAGATTTAAAAGATCTCAACATTGAATACTACAGCATTCTGAATAAAGTGCTCAAAAAAGATATCAGAAAATGGAAAGACATTCCTTGTTCCTGGCTAGAAAGAACCACTATGGTAGAAATGAGCATACTTACAAAACTGCTAAATAGATTCAATGCAAGGCTGATTGAAATGCCAACAGTGTATTTCAAAGAACTAGAAAAAATAATCTAAAATTGATCTGGAACCAGAAAAGACCCAGAGACAACAAAGACAAGTCAGACAGTATGAAATTCCCCAATCTGAAACTATACTACAAAGCCACTGTGATAAAAATATCACAGTACTGGCAAAGAAACAGAACCAAGGATCAATGGAAAAAACTAAAAGGTGCAGAAACAACTTCAGATATTCTCAGCTCCCTCATCATTGACAAAAGAGCCAAATAACCTTAATGGAGGCAAAACAGCCTCTTCAACAAATGCTGCTAGCAAATAGGTAGAATTCTTGGAGATACTGGCACAGAAAAAGTCTTTAAGAACAAAACCTCAGTAACACAGGAACTAGAACAAAATATCAAAAAGTGAGATCTTATCTTCTGCACAGAAAGACTAACCATCAACAGAGTGAAAAAACAACTTACAATGTAGGAAACAATTTTTACCAGCTGTTCCTCAAACAAAGGACTACTATCTAGAATATATAAAGAACGTTAAAAAATCAGACCCTCAAATTTAAAAATCCAATTCCATAATGGGCATCAGAAATGAACAGACATTTCTCAGATGAAGAAGCAAAATCAGCAAATAATATATGAGGTTATATAATGTTCAATACCACTTGTCCTTCAAGAGATGCAGATGAAAATAGCATAGTGATTTCATCTTACTCCAGAAAGAACAGCTGTTATCAATAAAATCAATCAACAAATGCTAGCAGAGCTGTGGAAAGAAACAACACTTTTCCTCTCATGGTGGGAGTACAGACTGATGCAACCATTGTGGAAATCAATATGGAGTTGCCTCAAAGAACTAGGTGTGAAGGTCCTATTTACCCAGTCATTCTCAGGCTGAGTATCTCCCCACAAGAATTAAAAGCATCACATCATAGCGTTATATACATATGTTCATAGCAAAGCAGCTTGTAATAGTTAAATCTTGGAAAGAGCACAAATCTTATCAACTGGTGATTTGATAAGGAAGATGTGTCTTGTAAAATGGAGTACAAGAATGATAAACTAGGGGCTGGGGATTTAGCTCAGTGGTTCTGCTGTCTGCCTGGCAAGCACAAGGTCCCAAGTTTGATCCCCAGGACCACATGAGGCTAGCCTGGGCTACATAATAAGTTCAGGGGCAACCTGAAGTACAAAGTGAGACCTTGATTCAAAAAAAATGATAAACTAGAGAGCTTTATAGGAAAATGAATGCACAATGAGATATTGAATAAAATAAATTTGACACATATATGTAAATACAGAATATTTTCTTTGGTGTGAGAAACTGCAAGTGTAAATGAGAACCAAAATATATACTAAATAACATAAAATAAGAAGAAAAGGTCAAAAAGGGAAGAGGAAATAGGAAGTGGACATGGGGGAAAAGGATAAAGGGAAGGAAAATATATGAAAAAGAAGGGAAAATGAAAGCAGAGCTTTTGTAATAGACAAGGATGGGGGAATGGAAGTAAAGGTTGGGGAATTGGGTAAAAAACAAGGACCAAGATGTATCATATATAGGTGTAAATTCCCAGTGATAAATGTGATCATAATTTATATCTAAAATATACCAGTAGATAGTGGGGAAAAAAGAAATAGAATCAACATAGAGACAAATTGTTCCACAATAATAATTAAGACTTCAGTACTCTGCACTCCATAATGAATATGATACCAGAGAGAGAAAACAACTTAAAGAACATAGTAAATCAACAACATGTAACCTATACATTAAAACAATTATCAAAAATGTATGCATTTTTCTCAACTGCTCATGTCGCATTTTCTAGGATAAAATATATGTTATGCCATAAATTGTGAGTATCATAGATTTTAAAACATGCATATCATTGAAAGGGATGAATTATAGAGAATGCTGTGTTATATAAAATCAGTTAGCCACTTAAATGATAATAGCACATGATTCCAGTTAAGTACTCAGAGTAGTCAAATCATAGAGAACACAAATGAATAGTGTTGCTTGTAGCAGTGAAAGGCGGGGAGAATGTGGAAGTATTTAATAAACAAATAGTTTTAGTTGTTCAAGATGGAGAGTTAGGAACGAAGCTGTTAGTTGTATAGAATTATAAGGGGATTTAATACCAATGAACTCTGTATTTAAAATGATTAAGATATTATTATTATTATTATGTGTGTTTAGTGTGATAAAAATCATCACTGTCATTACATTGAGCCTCAGCTCAATGTAATATGACACTTAGAGAAAGAGGATAATGTTCTATACATGTTGAATAATCTCCAATAAGGATAATTCTGATTTAATATTCTACCATATTGAAAACTATCTTAAAATATAATTTCTCAACTTCAGTCCAAAGACCAAGTGTATAACAATTGTATCTCTGTTGCTTCCCCCTCTGGTCATAAGTTCCATTCATTAGTCTAAGACTTCAGAAACAAACTTCATGTGCTTCCGATGACTTCCTCATTTTTCACGTCTCAGACACTGGCCATCCACAACCATTATCTCTCCATGTTCAAGCTTTGAGTCTAGAATAAAAAGGTTTTCTCTTCCACATATTAGCCTATACATGGAAATTTGCACTTCATTTCAAGAAATGCATGATAGGGTTTAGCTATCAGTATTGCAAAAATAGTTTTAAGTGTACAATGTATGATATCCAAAATGTAAATTCTGGTTTTCCAAGATAGGAATGAGGGATTGATCACTCAAATCAAGACTGGAACTTAGTCATGAAAGAAAGAGGAATATAACTGAGTAGATCAATTTTCTTCTTTTCAAGTGTTAAACTAGCAGCACTTTATCATTTTATAGCTGGTCATGAATTGTAACTGCCATGATAATAGATCATCTCATACTGTTTCAGTTCTTCAATGCCTGACATTTATTTTTTGATATCTTACTTGTCTTTCCTACATAAGTATGCACATGACCCTCCTTTTTAAAGGAATTCAAAATCTGACTACTAACATTTATTTACAAGAATCTTCACGGACTAGTTCCATGTAACTGCTATAACCAACTATACCAAGTTTTGTTATCTAAATATAACAGAAGTTTACTGTGGCACAACTCTCAACACCAGAGTCTCAAAATCAATTTATGAACTATATTGCACTCATGCTGAAGGACCCAGAGTCCCTTCCTCTAGTCACTCAGCTTTGAATGACTCCAAGTTTTCTTTAGCTCATGGCCACATCATTCTAATCTCTGACTCTATAAATATAGAGTCATCTTCCTCCTTTACAAATTCCCTCAGCTTTTGTGATGGTCTTTAAGACTAACCTGGACTCAAGAGCCTCAGCTCAATCCCCCACTCAAGAGCCTCAGCATAATCACATTACTTCCATAGAAGATAACATTTACAAATCCCAAGTTTAAGATATAGACGTATATTTTCAGAAGACATTGTTCCTATTACTTCACCATGAGAAAAATCATTTATCTCACCATCACAATCAATTCTAGTCAGAAGTAGAGGAATTTTCCTGTAATGGCTACTTTTTACAAATTTTGCAGAGCTGGGTACTCTTGCGGCAGCCTAATTAGAGAGACATTTATTCATACAAAATGCAAAAATCAAGCACAAGCAAAAAAAGATTAAACAATGCAAAAAATTTTATCCTGTTATTCATCCACCAAAACATGAGGGTCATATCAACTGCTCTACCCAGCACAGAAGACAATGACTGTCTTTGAAATGCAGAATAACTATTTTGATGTAGTACTGGTTTAAAGAAGAGTTTCTAATTTTTAAAGAAAATTCTTTTTGAAAAAATAAGGGCTCAGTATTTGCCTTCTCCTTTGTAGTATTTTTTCTTTACACAAAAGGTTTGGGCTTCATTTCTGCCTTTTTTAGAAAATGAAGAAAGCTAACGTGAAGGGTTACTGCAGGGGAAGAGGAGGGAGAAGGAGGAGGCAGGCTGTGTAAATTGAGCAGCTGGGGTGTGCCTGATCTGAAGGTGGCTGCTAATCTTACATTGTCTAAGATCCCAGTGTGAATTCCAGCTGTGATCATGTACTCTGTTCTTCCATCTACAATGTGTACAAAAGAAATAGTGATCATTTGCATATTTGAGTTCCACATGCATTTTTATTCATTTGCAAGTGTCTTCAATTTTTCTTCTTCAATTTGCTTTATAAGAATAGTTCTTTTCTCTAGGTTGGGGGTGGAAATCCTAGCACAAAAATAATATGATGTGTTTATACTTGAGTATCTAAATATAACTCATACCATGCTCATCTGTCATTGTCTTATTGATCATTTTTTCTTTGTGCTATACTTACAATTACAACATCCAGGGGAAGGGCAGGTTTTCTGGTTCCTAAATGTCTCTGTGTCTTTCTTTACAATGAATATTTCTAAATGAAATACATTTAACTCACTGGGTTGTAGATTTCTGCAATACAATTTTTAGTTTCCAGGAAAACTAGTATTATTAGGGTCTGATAATAAACTATGCTAGCAGAGTCACTTGGGAAAGAATTGCTTCTATTTTGGAGATCTTTATGTTAATTCAGTAAATATATTTTACAGCTTGTTTCTTGTATTGCCTGATGATTGTTACTTGCCCTTGGAAGCTACCCTGTGGTTTATCCTTCCCTAAGTCCTAGAACTCAAGTGTCAACAAGTTTAATTTTAAAACAGAGGGGTCGTTTTGTCTTCTGTTGTCACAGCCATTTAAAAGCCCTGTCTATATGTAACAGGAATGCGCTGAAGTGTTTTGGATTGCTTATAATCTCCCCAAGGTATATCTGAAATAAGTGATTACCAGAAGTCCATCAAATGCTCTCAGCAACACTCAAGACAGCCACTTCTTTGGGAAAGGACCATACATTTACTATATTAGTTTGTAAAGTGTGTTTTCCATTTTTAGTCAATATATAAATTTATATGTATCGCAGGTTATACAAAGTGTGTACATCGCCGTGTAAGATATTATGCCAAATTATACATACACTGTGTAATGATTAAATCCAGGTAGTTAATGAATACGTTGTTTTACATATTGAACACTTTTGTGATTAAAAAACTATATATTTTCACAGTATTTTAAAAGCACATAATATATTGGTCATTAATTATAATCATCATTCTGTACAATAAGACCTTGAGCTTATTGCCCCTTTCTAACCATAATTCTGTGTGCTTTTACTAACATCATTCCAACCTCCCCCTTCATAACTACTTTCTTTTCTAGTAACCAGTATGCTACTCTCGACTTTTATGAGATTAACTTCTTCAAATGTCTTATATGAAAAGATTATGTGGAATATGTCTTTCTGTGTCTGACTGACTATTTCTAACCTGTTTTTCTCCAGTTTAACCCATATTTTAGCAAATGAAAAATATTTCCTCTTCCCCTTAAAACTGAACAGATTCCAACTGTTAATACACTCTATTGGTTTACCAATGTTCAGTTTGACTCTATATATTAACTGTTGTGAGAATTGCTATAGCAAATAGGAGAGCACAGATATTCACAGAGCGTGCTAATCTCATTTCCCTGGAAAATATATCTGGGAATGGATTTCTGGATCAGACTCTTTGGGGGCTTTTCAGTTTTCTGAGGAAATTCTGTTGTGTTCTTCAAAAGTGTGTTGGTTTATATGTCCCTTAACACTGAGTGAGAACCCTTAAATGGTCATATTTTAATTAATGTAATAGTTATGCCTCCAAGAAGGTCTTAGTTACTGGGACTGTGGATGACATATATGTGAGGAGCATCTTGAAGTTTATGTGAGTGACCATAGGATTAGGCGCTATACAGAGAAAAACTGGAATGTTAATTGACTTCATTACAAAATATATTGGTTAATGGGATTCAAATTCATGCACTATTTCTCCAAGACAATTTCTAGTGATATGATTGAAAACACTGAAAATTCTTTTATACTTTGCCATAAAAATTACATGTTATGAATGAACACTAAAAAAACTAATAGACATGACCAAAATATGAAAGTGTAAGGATGTTATTTCAGGACTGTTTATAACAACAGAAAAGTATAAGAAAACTAAACTCTTAATAATAAAAGACTATTTAAATCATGACTATGATGGTTAAGTGTAATTATCAATTTGATTGGTTTGGAAGATACCTAAAGAAATAAGACTGCATGCTTCTGAGGGTGTATGGAGAGATGAGTTCCTGGATTTTTCCTCTAGGCCACTATTTCCCTACACTGTGTCAAACCACTATAAGGTGGGGAGTATTCCTTTGCCAAGCCATATTTCTGCTTCTGAGCTGGCCAACCATGGACTTAATAGTGTGAAACCACAAATTGAACCTCTTCTTCGATAAGTTGTGAGTATCAAATATTAAATTCCAGTGACAAAAACCCGATTAGTAAAATAGCACATATTTTCAATGAATCATTGTCCTCACAAGCATGATACTAAATATATTGATGTACAAAGCAATTTAAAATTTGTCTCCAAGATAAGAGATTATATAGCAAGGATTAATTTCCACAGTAGCTGAAGAAATCAAGTCTTCACATGTCAAAACTGTATTAATTAAAGCAGTTAACAAAATCTATCACATCAACAGACAATAGAAAAATCACTTGAAAAATCCAATATCAATTCATAATAAAAACTCTTATAAAACTAGAAATAGAAACTTCTTGATTTTTATTTTTAACTTTAATTTTTTAAACCTATAACTAATATTACACTGAATGGAGAAAAATAGACTTTTTCCCTCATAATATAAAGATCAATTCATGAAAATCCTCTCTTGTTACACTTATTCAACATTCCAGTGCAATAAGACAAGCAAGAAAATAAAAGATATACAGACTGGGAAATAAAGATATTTTTGTTCACAGATAAAATAATTTTCTACATAAGAAACTTTAAAGATTCAACTACAATTTAACTCTAAAATTCTTGAACCAATGAGCAATTAATACAAGGTTGAAGGATAAAAGAGATAATATATAAAAGCAATTATTTTCTCATGCATCTATAATGAAACACTGGAATATTAACAGAGACATTTTACAGTATCACTACAAGGAAATAAATACAGGAAGAAAATATGAACACAACAGTATACAAATGCATGATCTATGTAAGAAAGGCTCCAAAACTCCTGATGAGAGGAAATCAAATATTCTCTAAATAAATGAAGATATCCCATGAGGTTATTTTTAATAGTTCTGATTTTATTTTTCCCTTTGTTCAGTTTGTTGACACACTCTATATTTACATGACGGTCACATTCAACATTGAGAATTTGTACCTGTACATAACATGTCTTGATTCTTATTTTTTACATTCCCCTTCCCTCTCAACAATTGCCCCATATGCATCAGCTGTGTTTCTGGTTTTTTTACATCAAAATTTTTCTTTCTCTCCTTTATTTTCCCCTATCTTTTCCTTTTCCTATGGCCTTTGAGCATTTGCTTCCTATTTCACAATACCTGGCATACATTCTGGACTCCACTGACACCTTTGAGTTTCATGTACTAGAGAAATGATACAATACTTACACATCTGTTCTATTCATTTCACTTAGAAGTAGAGCCTCAAGGTACATCCATTTAAGTATAAATGTCTCTAATTTATCAAAAAGAGATATCAAATGTTTCTACATAAGAAAAAAATTCAGTGTTGCTAAGATGTCAGTTCTTTCTAACTAGATTTATAGATTCAACACCATCTCAAAAGTTCAGTAAGTTATTTTACGGATACTGACAAGTTGATTGTAAAGTTTATATGAAAAAATAAGAACCCTAGAATTGCTAACAAGATATAGAAGAACAAATTCAGAGGAATTCATCAATGGATCTTTGAAAAAGAAAATTTGATAATCCAATTGTGAAAGTATATATATATATATATATATATATATATATATATATATATATAATGATATATATATATATATACTTTTTTTCTTTCTTTTTGAGACATGGTCTCACTTTGTAGTTCAGGCTGGCCCTGAGCTCAGCCTCAAATTCACATCACAGCAATCCTGCCTCTGCCTCCCATTGCATCATAGTTCAGATGAGATTTAGGGGCCCTGAGGACTTTCCCAGAGGCCCATTCTGCTTTGTCATACACCAGAATAGAGTCCTTATCTCTGAAAGCTCTCACTATATTGCTGCTTAGCTTTTACTGATCTAGTGACTCCTTTAAGAAACCATGAACCTTAGCTAGTCCTTTAACACACCCAAAAATAAAATATCTAGGAATCAATCTAACAAAGGAGGTGAAAGACCTCTACTCTGAAAACTATAACACTCTGAAAAAGAAGATGATATCAAAAAATGGAAAGACATACCTTGCTCCTGGGTAGGAAGAACCAATATTGTCAAAATGGCTATACTCCCAAAACTACTCTACACATTCAACGCAATGCCGATTCAAATCCCAACAGCATATTTCACAGATCTAGAGAAAAAAATTCAAACTTTCATCTGGAACCACAAAAGACCTAGAATAGCCAAA
>PVIR01029400.1:0-21145 GCA_004026965.1 Petromus typicus | reverse complement strand
GCCCCTAAATGGTAACTTTCAATATTTTATTAGGAAATGAAATTGAGAGCTGCCTAACGATCCCAGGAGAACACTTTCCCTATTGAACATAACCTCTAAACAACATTTGAGAGGCAATTTTGTAGGGCCACAGTGGAGTGGGTATTGCTAAGCTACCGGCGCAGGGCAGTTTAAAGTAATCTGCATTTTGGTTCCTCCTCTTTGCTTTTAGCACAGCCATAGGTCTTGCAGACATTTGCCTTCATACTGTTAGCTTCACACTTTCATTTTTATTAAAAAACTAACAAGGAGCATTAAGCAGTTCCCTGTTTAATTTCCCATAAAAAAGCAATAGTTTCGAGCAGCCCACTGGTGGAGGGATATTTAAATGCAAAATGCACAGCTGTGCCAAATATATGCGCCAGAGCGAAAAGGTTTCTTAATATGACAGGTTAATACCATGGATTTTTATTTCATTTGCCGCTGAAACAGCTAATCAGAGGGAATTGGACTGATGGAAACAGAGGTGAAATTGGATAGTTCTTGAGAGACAAAGGACAGAGCTTTTCACAAACCCAACAGCTTCCAGGGGCGTAATATCAGGCTAGTGTATCACTGTACGACTGAATAGAAGTTGCCCCACTGGGTAGATATGCACTGACCTGCCACATTTACCGGGGACACCTGGAGCTTCCAGCACAAGGATGAGAAGTGAGCCAAGGTTTCATGGAGGCGCATGCTCAGGCTCGACTTTCTCCAGCTCCGTGTAAAACAAATTACAGTGAGGCAGAAGCTAAGAAGAGTTAACAAAGATTAAAACTTATTAGTCCATGTGAACACTTGGATTCGCTAGCTCTGGATAAGTGGATCTCTAGTAAAGTGAATAATCTATCCAAGAAAAAAATAAAGGAAAGAAAGAAAAAAGAAAAGAAAAAAAAAAAAAAAGAAAGAAAAGAAATCTCTAAACCAGGGATCACCAAGTTCCAGCCAGGGATCACTACCAGCCGGTTAGGAAGAAACTGGGCTGCACAGCAAGAAATGAACACTAGGCCTACAAGATGACAAGCTTTGTTTATATTAACAGCTGCTCGCAGTGGCTCTTATTATTGCCTGAGCTCCACTACCTGTCAGATCAACACAGGCTTAGATTCTCATAAAAGTACAAATGCTTCTATTCACTGCACAGACAAAGGATGCGGGCTGCATGTTTCTTATATGAATCTAATGCCTGATATTCTGAGATGGACCTGAAACACTGATGTCAATGCTGGAGAATGTAATTACAATACACTACAAATATACATTAAGAAAGAAGCCTGCCCTGTTAACCCATGGAAAAACTGTCTTCTATGAAACTAGTCCCTGGTGCCAGGAAGGTTGTGGGTGCTGTTCTAAAGATTCACTACAAAGAAACTGTGAACCAATCAAACAGTCCAGGTCAGATGACCAGCTCCTTCAGCCTTGCTGCACAGGAAGACAACCTACTATTTATTTATTTATTTATTTATTTTCAGTTTTTCTGAGACAGGGTCTTGCTTTGTAGTTAAGGATGGTCCTGAATTCAGCCTCAAACTCAGAAATCCTCCTGTGCCTCGATTGCTGGAACTTAGGTGTGAGCCACCTGTCCAGCATTGTAGTATGTGGTACTGATTGCTGTGCACTGTTGTATGTGGTTACAGGGGATCAAACCTGGGACTTTGTGCTTTCAAGGGAGGCACCAGCACCACTGAGCTAACTCCCTGGCCTAACAACTTACATTTTTAACACACGTATTTATTGCCCTCATCCAACTTCTTAAGGCTGAGTTTTTAAAATGACCCTTCTTTTTCTTCAGTTCATAGTGTATGTCTTTTGAAAAATCATATTTAATCTAAATTCTATTTCTTGAGAAACTTGGCAAAAACCTCTCAAAGATCTTTAAATTTTTAAGTATAATTGCAACTATGCTATTCACGCAAGTTGGGACTGTTTTTTGTATAAACTATTGAAATTTTGTAAAGGAAGAACTTAAAAAATGGCCAATGTCAAAGTAAATATTGAAGTCTATGCTTTGAATTGTGTCTTTTAGATTACTTCCCCTTCATTTGAAGTGAGGTTTTGCTTGGCAGCTCAATACTTTCTTTGACTTCACTCTTTCAATTCTAGCTCTCACTTTTTAAAATCCAGAGAGACACCACTAGAATACATCTATAAAATTCTGACTGATATGCTTTAGCTATTTAATAGAAGGAGAAAGGTCAAGGTATTATTCAGATGTCAGAGGGCTCAATCCTCAGGCCAAAGAAAGCAAGGTGTTTAAAAGAGTAACAGCAGCAGACAGGATGCCAGAGAGTAGAAGAACTGTGCAATGATGTGTTTAATTATAGCTCAGGGAACAGATCATTTCTACTCTTTTATTAATGAAATATGATGAAGAAACTATCCGAGGATTTGAGTAATGTTTTCAAGAATAAAAAGCAAATGCCCATTTGAGGGTAACTCCTTTTAAGAGATCCTACTTCTTTTAGTTAAAGAGAGGACTTTAATTTTTTTCAGATTGTGACAAAATTAAAATCAAAGAAAACAAGTAGGAAATGAGATAAAAAATATGGGTCTGGAGAGGTAACCAGAACAAGAATTAATGATAGGCAGGACATTTTAAATTTCCAGAGGAAGAAGTAAGTAGAGCACTAGAATAGAAATTCGAAATTGAATAACTCTGCAAAGACATTAGCGCTTTTGCAGTTTATTATCAAATGGTGCTATATGAACATATTGCAGAACATGAACATTGAATTCAGAACATGTGAATAAAACATTTGCTGCAATGTAGTGTTTATTACATGTGTTGTATTATACCCAGACCTTTGTAAAAAGCAGATTTCCAAATTTTGCTTTTTGTTTGAGATGCAGTGGATAAAAAGTATGATATTCAGATATCAAGCTTTATGTCTAAAATGTAGTTATGAACAAGCTACAGGCATTTCTGCCTCCACTTTCTTCCTTTTAAGACTCTTTTTATCCCTTTGCTACTAAATCTTTTTCTGTGCTTTCATTGTTAACATCACATAATTTCCATGCTAGTGAAAGAGATCTTGATTCAGCTCCAGGAAGCACTGTTAAAAAATTATGTTCGGTTTATCAGAATAATACTTTACAAATAGATGAATTCCATTTACAATTTAGTATTGTGTCCTCTCTTTGTCATTTTTAATAATAAATCTAAACAAGTTGGCATTGTTTTTTACATGCTTAAACCCTTACATATTCATTTTCTATCTAGAGAGTTCTCTCAATAACTCTTCCACAGTAACACTTGTGTTTTTTCATTTAAATAATATATCTTATATACTTAATTATATATTGATCCACTTACATTAAAAATATGTCTATCAGGTCAGTATGATCAGATAAAGATACTGAAAATAGCCCACATGTGCTACTTATGCTTGTAATCATATCCCTCTAGGGGCCAAGAAAAGAGGATCACACATTCTCCCCCCCCCCCAGTATCACACATTCTAGCTCAGTCTGGGGAACTTAGCAACTTCGTGAGACTCTGTATCAAATTAAGATAATAATAGTAGTAATAATAAGGATAATAAATGGTTTCAATCCTCAGCATACATATTTGTGCACACACATACTTCTATAAATAGAATTAGCATAGCAAATGATACAGCTGTATTACCCTTCAGTATACATGACAATTAAAATTGTCATACTATAGAGATACCTGTCTGCCCTATATATTTGTCCCCTCAGATTTCACAATAGCTATGTTATAGACTATATGCACATCAGTGGATGAATGCATTAAAAATGTGGTTTATATACACAATGAAGTGTAATTCAGCTATAAAAAACAACAAAAGCATGCCATCACTGTAAAATTGATGGAAATGAAATCATCATGTTAAACGAAATACGCCAGACTCAGATATTTAAGTATGACATTATTCCTCCCCTATGTATAAACTCACAAAAAGAGATGATGATATAAAGGGTGGAGAGAAAATATGAGAAAAAGGGAGGTAATCAGAAGAGGAAAAGGAAGTCAACAAAAATGTGAGAAGGAAATGGGAAGTAGAGAAGATGAAAATATGACAAACATGCATCAAAATGTCACGATGAAATGAATTACTGTGTGTAATCAATATAGAATAACTTAAACAAAGGCTCCAGCAGGAAGTGCCATTGGCAAGATGGCAGAATAGAAAATTCTGGGCCCTCCACTTCTGTACAATTACCTTAATTTAGCAATAGTTCCTGGACAGATTTCTTGTGTGAGAATCAGAAACTAATTGAAATGCTCTTACATTCTGGCCACTGAAACCCATAGACAGATTTAAATTACTGTCTTGCCCAGAAATCTACACAGAATTGTAGGAAGAATGTGAGAGCTCAGTTACCAGCTTTACTCAGGGAAGGGAAGGATTTAATGCCTACATTCAGCACCTGAGCATTTCCCTGTGTCTCATCAGAGGGACAGTCTTGGAGCTCAGAGAGGTCTGGTTCAGTGTAGCAGCTGAGAATAGAAGTAAGGAGCTGGCTTACGCTAGAGGATGGAATTGACACCCCCCCCCACACACACACACACGCCTTCAGCACATAGTAAACCCAAATTTGAATCCGTTAGTTTTCCCTGATGGAGTGAAAAAGCTAGCCAGTGTATCCAGTCTCTAGTTCTCTGAACTTTCAAAAAGGGCTAGTGTCTGTTTTACTAATCATAACATCCAGTAAGGGCAAACCAGCTGTGAGAGAATGCAGATAAAACCTCAGGTTGGCAGATGCCATAGTTTTCCATAGCCCTCTCCCACTGACCCACATTCAATAAAGAAAAATAATATGCATTAGAATAGATTTTTAAAAAGCTGTTTACTGCTTCTTTGGTGATAATGTTGGTAGTGGAGAGAGAGAGAGAGAGAAAGAGAGAGAGAGAGAGAGAGAGAGAGAGAGAGAGAGTATTGGGGGGGATTTGTGAGACACCTAGACTAACCAATGTGGTCATGTAGTGGAAGTTAGCTTCTGTACATACAGACATCACAACAAATATGAAAGTTACCAGCTTTATGTAACAGACACTAACACAAAAAGTCAAAAAAATTAAAAAAAAAACATTGAAATACCAATCAAAATAGTCCCAAACTGAGTAAAAAGATAAATGTCCAGAAACTAATCCTAAAAAAAATGTAGTTATATGATTTTCCTCATGTACAATTTTAACTCTGAAAAGTGTTAACCAGGTGGGCTGGGGAGTTAGCTCAGCGGTTCCGGCATCTGTCTTGCAAGCGCAAGGACCTGGGTTCGATCCCTGTTAACCACATACCATACTGGGTGTGGAGACTCACGCCCAACAGCAACTAGTACCACATACCACAGTGCCAGGCATGGTGGCTCACACCTGTAATCCCAGCACTCCGGAGGTAGAGGCAGGAGGATTGCTGTGATGTGAGTTCCAGGCTGAGCTCAGGGCCAGCCTGAACCACAAAGTGAGACCCTGTCTCAAAAAATCCTAAAAGACAAGAAAAGTGTTAACCAATAGAAAGAGAATAAAGTGTGAATTTGCACAGAGAGATAGAAAATGTGAAAATATACCAAGCACAGATCATGGTACAGGAAAACTCAATAACTGACCTGAAAAACTGATCTTAAAAATATAAAAAATTTGATCAAGCACAAAAAACAATTAGTGGGCTCAAATAGTTTACTAAAATAATAACTCAGAAATAAGAGAAAAAATAATTTTAAACACGTGGAAAGTTAAAAGATGTGCTGAATCAATTAAGAAGAATTTCGACTAAATTACCAGAATTAGAAGATACTAAGGAACAGAGAGCATATTTGAGATGTAATAGCTGAAAATATTCTTCAAATCTGAAAAAAGGAATAGACATGTACATCCAAAAGTATAAATACTATCAAGTAAACCTGAAGCAATACATATCAATATGCATATAATCAAATTATCAAAATTCAGAAACAGAATTTTGCATGCAGCAAAAGTGACTTGTCACAGAAAAACAAGTGATAAGAAAAGATTTAGAAACAATTTTTAAATATCTATTAACAGATGGGTGAGATTTTTAAATGCAATAAATACAGTGAATTATTTTCCAGCTCTGTTAAAGAGGGGAATTCTCCAATATATGACATGAATGTGCCCTATGATAAAAATAATAAACCTGTCATGGAATGACAAGTGCTATGTGATTCCAACTCTATATGCTATCTCAGAGTCAATTTGTAGAACTATATTGCAATGATCATTACCAATAACTTAGGGGAGGGACTTAGGGATATATTAAAAATGAGGATATATCTATAGATAAGCACAATGAACAAACTCAAATCTACTGTATTTCACTGTACCAAGAATCAGCATTAATGTATTGCAATAAAAAATGAGTGAAATTAGTAGAGTTCATCATAAATGTACTTCTGATGATGAAAAAACACATTTTAAAATGGCTGCAGCAGCACAGAAATCTGTCTGGCCACTCTCAAAAGACTGCTATAACTATAATACATGCAAAGACTATATGAATATATTTATTCCCTTGAGCACAGGTAAAGCAATATTCAGGATAAAGCTATATATTTTATTTACTTATAATTATGTTTCCTGCACAATATCCTTAACTTGTACATGTCTGATCCTAATGCTGGGTTTACTTTTATAGGCCAAAGGACATTTTAAAGTTTTCTAAAGTAAATTTTAATGCTTCTATTTTCAAAAATGTATTCATCTACAGAAAGACAATAGGACAAAAGAAACTTGAATAACTGAGTTCTAGGTAATAACAGAAACCAAATTCCAATTTAACACAATCAAAATTAGTGGTTTATTAATGCATTATTTCCAGTAATTTATAGTATGTTTGTTTTATTTTTTTAAATCTACTATTTGTACAAAAGACCCCAGAGAAAATACAATGTCAAGAAAAAGAAAGTAGTAATTTGTAGAAATCTAAGTGGGTTCCCTTTTATTCAAGAAAAATACAAAAACATAATTTCTCATTTTTTTTGAAAAGTCCCTAATAATGTAAAGGAGAGCATATTGCATATATTTCGTACATCATCCTAATGATTGAGGCTAAAACAAAATTTCTGTAAAGAGAAAAGCTGCTGTGCTTTCTTCCAATGGAGCACTACGGTCTTTTTTAGTATACACAAAAATATATTCTGTTTCCCACTTCAAAAGTACAGTTTGCATTTAGATAATCTCGTGTTTTATTTTAGGTTTGTTGTTGGTTTTTTTCTGACTACTTATGGTGGTTCAGAGCCAAATGTCCTCTCAAAACCTGTGCTCTTAGGTAGGGATTTGGGAAGGTGGTTGAATCACAAGGCTGTGACATTCACCAATGAGTCATTTAGAGATAAATGTAAGTTGATGCCTGGCCTGAGGCACTGGTCAAGTGGGACATGGCTTGGTATGTCTTTTCCCTGTTCTTTTTTTGGTTACATTTTGCTTCCCCTAGCATGGCATGAAAACTTCCCCTAGCCTGAGTATAGCACTGAGCCATCAACAACAGACATTGAGTTCATGTTAGCAATCACCACAACATTTTGTGTCTATTCTCATTTGTGTTTTTACTTGTTGTACAAGTGGGCTTCCTTATTCAAGGAAATTAAAATTTATTTCCCTGGTAATCTCTCCATTTCTGATTTTGCACATAGTTCCCTATGAACAAAGCACAATGTGTTCTTTATAAAAATGTAGAAAATCAGAACAAAAGAATTAAATAAGAAAGATAGAATACCTCACCACTTGAAGGCAGTCACTGTCCAAATTATTGATTGATTTTTTTTATTTGCTTTTCTAAAATGTTCTGAACATTGTCCTTCCTTCCCAAAATAACCAATAATTGATTTTTGGAAGGTTTACTTGTTTTTATAGTAAGTAGATCATTATTTTTATTTAAATTTCATAGAAACAAGGGGACTGTATTTTGGATTTAAAATATCTCCCAAAAGACTCATGTAAGAATGTCCTTGTTACCAAGTCATGATGTAGAGACCTGATGAAAATTTTTGGGCCTCATGGAGGAAAGTTAGGTCATGGGAGTCATCCACTGCAGAGGGATGAAGAGACTCGGTCAACTACCCTACAGTGTACCTTAGTGTCATGCATTGTGCCAACCAATGCAACCATGTCAACAGCACCAAAACAAGATTGGTGGAGATTGCTATGGTCGTAGTTTAGAGCTAAGATGGAATATCCATTCATTATTATTTATTTATTTAAAATTGCATTAGTATATGCTTGCAAAACATAGTGAATATATTCCTAAGAATTTGTACATACACATGTCACATCTTGATTCCTGTTACTTCTTATTCCCCTCTCCACCTTTGTATCTCCTCCTTTTCTGAACTCTATTTCCTATTTCTCAAACTCTACTTCCTTCTTTGCAATCATCCTTTTTTTTTTAATATTGTGCTTCAATATCTCATAATAGATAAAACACTTGATACTTCTTTCCAATTAAAATTACTCATCCTTGTGGACACAAAGGGAATCCATTTGTCTATAAATAACTCAAATTTATCTTTTTATGCTATGTAGTACTCCATTGTGTGTGTGTGTGTGTGTGTGTGTGTGTGTGTGTGTGTGTGTGCATGTGTGCCTTTCTTTTTTTTTTGTTTTTTGTTTTTTTAGGTTTTTTTGAGACAGGGTCTTGCCTTTGTGGTTTAGGCTGGCCCTGAGCTCAGCCTCCAACTCACATCACAATCCTCCTGCCTCTGCCTCCCGAGTGCTGGGATTACAGGCATGAGCCACCACGCCCAGCACTGTGGTATGTGGTACTGGTTGCTGCTGGGTGTGGGTCTCCACACCCAGTATTGTTATGTGGTTACCGGGGAATAGAACTCGGGCCCTTGCGCTTGCAAGACAGGCGCCAGAACCACTGAGCTAACTCCCCGGCCCATGTGTGCCTTTCTTTAACTGTTTGTGTGCTGATTGGTGTACAGGCCACTTTGACAATTTAGGCATTAAAACTTGTGCTATTATAGACATCTATCACTGTAATATGAATTTTATAATTCTTTCCAGAAGACACCTGAAAAGGGGGTATAGTTGTGTTAAATGGAATTTCTATTTTTAATTTATTGAGGAATCTCCACAATTTTTCTATATTCTTCTGTAATTCTTTGAATAAGTGTAAGTTATTATGTTATTTTACATTTCTCATTAAATATGGGTTTAATATTTGTGTAGGATAACAAAAATTAAGGTATGCATTCTTGATTTAGTAATGTTGGACTAGATTCATTTGTTTACCTCTTCCAAAATAATGAAAAATATCCTGGCAATAACCTTGTATGGCCAGAAATAATCCAACTTCATTATAATTCTACACATATTCTATGTTGCTTCATGTTGTAAGACCTATTTTCCTGCAGTTGTTATTTTTCTGTGTGTGTTAAATGTCTTCATGTTGCAATTATTCTGATTAAGAATTTTACTTAGTTCAGAACTCTGAGATGTCATTTATCTTCTTTCATGGCTTATAATTTTCTTTGGCTTCTCTTGCCTGTTGAAAATGTGACTGTTGATTTTATAATAGCTATAGATTAATCAATTGTGTCTTTCTGTGTGTACAGATACCTTTTCTTTTTCATTCCTGCAACTCTTAAGAGGTCCTCATTTCTCTACTTTTCAATATTTTAATATTTGTTTTTTGATCCCGGGTCTCACTTAGTAATTCTGGCTGGCCCCAAACTCAGTATGTAGCTCAGGACAGCCTCAAACTTACAGCAATCCTCCTGCCTCTGCCTCCCAAGTGCTGGACTACACGCGTAAGTTATCACTCCAAGCATTGTGGTATGTGGTTAAGAGGGATTGAACTTAGGTACCTCAGTTTACCAGGCAGATGGCAGAACCACTAGCTAAATCCTCAGCCCATCAATATTTTAATTTTTTATTATGATTTTCTTTTATATTTTGCATGGCGATTGAGGCACATTTTGAATTGTTGAAGAAAATTCTTCATCTATTTCTTCTGTTTGATTATTTCTATAATTTCTTATTTGTCCTTCAGTTTTGCAAATAATATGTTCCTGTCTCATATTTCAAATTATTTTTCGAGTTTCCTTTTCTTTTCTTCCTTTGTAGCAGTCTAGATAATTTATATTATTTTCCCATTTACTGATTATTTCTACATCTGGATTTAATGTGCCTCGGATCTTATTCTTCCTTGAGAATTTAATGCTATGCCTTACAGAGTTTTAATTCCAAAATTTCCAAATAATTTTATCTTTACTTTTAACTTCTGCTTTTCTACTGAATTTCATTTTTCATTTAGTTTTGAAAATAATTAATTTCAATTATTTCAAAGCTGGTCCACTGAAGCCAATATCTACTAGTACTCATTTTTTCTTCATTATTTACATTTCCTTCTTTTAAAGTATTAATTTTCCTATTTTATGACAATCTTCATCTGTAAATTTTTAAATTGTCAATAATTTAAGTTTCTAAATCTTATTACTTCTTTTGAGATAATTTATTTTTCTTCTGAATCATGAGGCGAATTGAGTCAAATTTGTCTCTTTCATGGCTGGAACACATTTGGCTCCCTACTTCTAGGTATAGAGACATAAAAAGTCAAAAGTTCACTTACGTCAGCTTTTCCCCAGAAGATGTGAAATAATATTTTTAGACTATCTGCTTCCCAAGATATAGCCAACAGCATAAAACAGCCAAAAGCAATACTTTATTTAGCACTTTAGTATTTTTAATGGGACAGTTAACATGAATTGTTAATCTGTCATTGTAAACATTAATTTTTTAAAAGAATTAAATACTGTGAGATTGAAGCAGAAACTAAAATAGCAAAGCTGAGCAAGATACTGGCTGACACAGATCATCGAGCAGAGGAATATGAGTTTGAATAGCTGTTCACATGTAAGAGTCCACTTGTTGAGCTGTAGGATTGAGGCAGAGGACCACAGAACTTAATTTTAGTACAATAAAAAGACAAGGCACACTAAGAAGGCCAAGACGAAAGAGTTGCCATGTCATGCCTCTTCCAACTCTGAGGGGCTTATGGGTAAGTGTGGACAAAAGATGCCTGCTGAAGAGAGCAAAAAGAGATTAGATTTAGGACCAAAACTTAAGAGTCAGTAGCACATCAGCTACAGTGAATCCCAGTGCCAGGCAGAGCCCAGCACCTGCCTCCAAGACAGCATCCATGCAGTGAGTCAGAACTGCATTAGCCAGGTGGCTATGGAATTGTCACCGCCACTTTCAACCTCCAACAAGAAGGTAGGAGCAAGCATCTAGCTGCTGGGGAAGCTACTGTAAGACTTTCATTTGGGGCTCAGGGATCAGCCCACTGTGGTGAAAACCAGCACTGAACAGAACCCAAACCACAAGATGGTCCCTCTAGAATTTGTTTGGCAGCAGACAAACACCTAGATGAAGGTTGGACAGACTTGAATTTGAACTTTATCCTTGCCAGTCTTGGAATGAGATAGTGTGCCTTTACCTTCAGATGGCACTGAGCCCGTTAGCTGCAATTCAGATGTAAACCAATCTAGAACCAGCCTTGGTGGCCAAGGGACCATCTCTGGTATCCACTCCCCCATCATTAACCAGGACACACATCAGAAGACACATGCTCCCAAAGCCTCTACATCAGCATCACCCCCAGAGATCAGTGCCACAGCCCCACAGAGTCTTGTTTTAGTGAGGATCACTACCAGCTGCAGCCTGTACCTGAGCATATATCTGAGATTGTGCAGGTCCCACATTAATGTTAGCCGTGTCGAGCAAGTGAGTGCCTTCACCAACACTTTCAAAGACTCAAACATTAGAGAGTGGAACAAGACTCTTGTCTCTGAACCCATTAGCACTGGACTTTGCCATGGAATTCTAGAACAAGCTGAAAAAGCTTAATAAGGGTTCAGGATGAAATCCCACATTCTCAAGACAGTGCTCACTCTCAAAATGCCTCTGAAATAGCAAATGTCCATGGGGCCAGGTGGAAGCATCTGTTCCTAGTTTCTCAGATCTCTATCCTGGCCAGTTTCACCTATGACTGTAGTTTTCTTAGGTTACGAGTCCAATTTAGCAGTAAGTAGCCCATCACAAATGTGCTATTTCAGTACTGTGAAAGTTTTAATAGGTTTTGTGATAAGTGTCTGACATAGCTTGATAATATTTGTGCTCACAGGTGTAGGGTAAGAGATTAGAATGAGTCTTTCATGGTAATTTTAGCCAGAACTGACCAGAATCTTTCAGTACCAAATAATAGGCTGAGAGTCTGTGGACAAGGCATTTGAATCTACCATGTTTTGAGAAAGGGGATGAGAAGAAGGTCCACCCTTCTCTGATTTTCTTCTGTTTTGTGTTGAATGACTATAGATTTGGGGCAAACCTGTGTTTTGTTCACCCTCTAGTGAAACCACAACACGTACATGTCAAATTGGGACTTAAATGTCTTCCAGGGCTAACCTACCTAGAAGTAGAGACAAAGAAAATTAGTGGCCTTCTTAGAATGTCTAGGTGACATAGACAAAGCAGTATTACAAAGACTAGAACAAATGCCTAATTCTTGAGAGCACAAGTGACATGATACTCAAGACCTTTCAGGAAACTACTACCTCACTTAACAGTCAAAAGAAGATGCCAGAAACTGATTAATGACCTGTAGGGATAATCTGGAAGATGGAGCATCTAAAACAACTGTTTAAAAAAAACTCAGTGAAGCTCAAAAAACAAAGAAAAAGGATTATCAGGGTAACTTAACAGAGAGATAGAAACATTTAAAGATTAAGTGAAATTGATTGAAGTGACCAATATACAAAGTATAATTAACAACACAATGGAAGGAATAATTATTAGCATAGATCCAGAGAAGAAAAGATTAGTGAATATAAAAACGGATTTGCAGTCAGAGAAGGAAAATAATTGAAAACAAAAATAAATCCATAAATTCTTTGGAACTTTAAAAGGGTAATTATTTGAGTAACTGGGACACAGGTTACCTGAGAAATTCTAATAGGTACAAAATTTATATGTATGCTTGTGATATGTTTGACTTACATTTGTTTTGGAGAACTGGTATGCATATATTTATATATAAATTATAAAATAAAATTATTATTTTATTTTTAATCTCTTTCCTTCTGGTGTCACAACTTTTCTCCACAGAGTAAGGCTGAAGTCTTTTAATGATATTTTAAGAAAAATTGAAAAATCTATAGAAGCTTATAAATTTATCCTTGGACCATGGTCAAAAATCGTTCTTTAGATTTTGCTCAACCAAGGTTATCACAAGAAATCTCATAATCATGCTCTTAAATATGAAGTTTATCTTAAAGTTTATCAACAAACAATAGATTAGGACCAGAGAACTTCTCTGTTGATTTCTACTAAATACTTGAAGATCAAGTACCAATTATTAGTAGATATTTTTTCCCAAGAAATGGAAATGGCAGAAATTCTTTCAAATTCATTCTATAATGTCAGAACTACCTTGAAACCAAAACCAGATAAAAATACAACATGAAAAGAAAATTACAGGCAAATACTTTTGCTGAACATATTTTTAGAAAACATCAACACTAACAACAACAAAGAAAGAAGTATCAACACTAAAATCACAGCAATTTGAATCCAGCAACACAGTATTAAGATTATTCACCATGATTATATGAGACTCACCTTATTGATGCAAGAATGATCCCACATATGCTAGTAACTAAAGATGGGGCATCACTTTAACAGAATGAAGACTAGAAAATGTGTGATCTTTTCAACAGTTGCATTAAAAGAATACTATGAAATTTAACACCTTCCATGATAAAAATATTGAACAAATTAGTCACAGAAGGAATACTGCATTATAACTAAGGCCATGAATAAAAAGATAATAGTTAAAATTTTATACCATAGAAACATAGACTCTAAAATATGGAGTACAAAAATATTTATCTATAAATATTGAAAAATCCTACAGTAATTAGGCAAAAAGACCCAAGAAGCACCCAAATTAGAAAAGAGAAATTTAAATTGGTACTTTTTGTACATGATGTGATCTTTTATGTAGAAAACCTGAAAGACTCCACAAAAAAAACTAGATTTAATAAATAAATTTAGTCAAGTTATAGAGCACACAATCAACATGTAATAATAAATTGTTTTGTAATGTGCCAACATTCAATTACCTGAAATAGAAATCAAGAGTAATAACATTTACACCAGTTAAAAAGTTAAATTGGGTAAAAATAAATGTATTGAAAGAACTGAAAGATCACTGTTATTATAATTATACCAATGAAGAATTTAAGAGGAACATAAAAATTAGAAAGATTCTACATAGATATAATAAGAAAAACAAACATTATAAAAATATTTATAACACCCAAAACAATCTAAAAGTTCACTTCAAACTTACCATAATAACAATGAAATTCTTCAAGGAAAAAGAAAAAAAATATTCTAAAATATATATGAAAACACCAAGTCCTGAATTGTCAAAGCAATGTTGAGTAAAAACTCCAAAGCAGGAAATAATATATTACTTGACTTTCAAATACACTGCCGAGCTGCAGAAATAAAAATATCATGATACCAATATAAAATCAAGCATGTAGGTCTGTTGGAAGACAAGAATAGCTCAGATGTATCTTCACCATCTTCCACACAGGGGGTTTTTGACAAAGATGCAAAGGATCCATTACAAAAAGGAAATTTAATGACAAATGGCTCCGTATTAAAGGGGTATTTAGTTATTATACAGTGAACTAGAAGCCTTCTCATTAGTCTACTAAAGACAACTAATTGATTCAAGTGATTAAACACAGAAATAGAAGATCACAATCTTTTGTTCTACTATGAGAAAAAACAGAGATATGCTATAGTACATAGTGATGAACAAGCATTTTGGGAAAAATAGCAAAAAACACAGAAAATAGAACCAAAATAAACAGAATTCCATCAAATGAATTTTTTTTGTGCAGCATAGTGAACATCCATTAGATTGAAGGGACAACACGAACAATGGAAGAAGGTACTTGCAAGTTGTGGCTTCAAGAGGAGTTCATGTCAGAAAGTCACAGGCAACTCCTAAAATTCAACAGCAATAAATAAATTTTTAAAAATGACTAATAAGCCTAAAAAGCAATGCACACATATATTTTCACACACACACACACACACACACACACACACACACACACACACACTTCAAGTAGATATATGAAAAATGCACAGAATCAGTATTCAGCGAAAAAATAAAGCAGGGTAGTGAGATATAACCCCATTTGAGCTAAAGTGGCTGCTACCAAAAAGACAAAGGATAACAAGTACTAAGCAGACTTTGAAGAAAAGAGAACAATTACTTTCTGTGACAGTACTAATTAGTATAGTCAATATGAAAAATGTAATAAAGATCTCTCAAAAATTGAAATTTCCCTAAGACCCAAGAAACCGCTATTGCTGTTTATCTAAAGAAAATTAAATCAATAAGTAGAAGACATTTGAGTATTCTCATATTTATTATAACTCTAGTAAGAATAGCAAGAACATGAAAATCAGGCTAGGAATTTAGCTCAGTGGTTCCCGTGTCTCCCTGGGAAGTGCAAAGGTGAGAGTTCGATCCCTGGTACCACATACCACAGTGCTGTGCATGGTTGCTCATGCCTGTAATCCCAGCACTTGAGAGGCAGAGGCAGGAGGGTTACCATAAGCTCAAGGCTCTCCAGGGCTACATAATAATTTCAGGGCCAATGTGAACTATAAAAGAAAGACCCTGTCTCAAATGAAAAAACAAGATGAAAATTGACTTGATGTCCATTAGATGAATGAACAAGGATAATGCGATACATACTTGGGTATTATATAGTTCTACAAAGCATTCAATTTAGTTATTTGGGACAGCACAAATGGTGCTATGCTGTGGATATAAAATGTCCCCAGGCAGTACAATGTGTTTATATGTGGAGCTCTCAGAAAATGACTAGATTGTGAAGGCTCTAACTTTATCCATGGACTAAACCACCAATTTAATACTATTTTAGAGGCATTAATCAGAGGGTTATGAAGTCAAGTTCTTAGAGAATATATCTTGTTCTGTGACTCTGGCTCTTTCTTCATTTCCAGACCACCATAAAGTACTAATTTTCCTCTGTGGTCCTCTCTGCCATGGTCCTATGTCTCATCACCAGTCCAGAAACCAGAGAGTCAAGAGGTCATGGGTAGAAACAGCTGGTAGAAACCACCAGCCAAAATGAATCTTCCCCCTTTAATTTTTATTTTTAGATATTTGGTCCCAGACACAAGGTAATATTGATAGAGTGAAAGATCATCAAGTTGAGTGAAATAGACCAGATTTTTTAAAAAGACAAGGAAAATATGATTGATTTCCCTTCATGGAATCTATGAAGGATGACCTCACAGATTTTGAGTGTGGGGTGGTGGTTAACAACACTAAGGAGGCAGAAAGATGGAACAATAGGTGCTTCATTCATATTTATAGAATACATGATGATGATTCACCTGTATAGATTACTGGAAAAAATTAATTATTGAAAACTGTTGAAAATTATTTCTTTAACACAAGTGTATATTTTAAGGCATGTATTTTATCAGTGTTGACAATGCAATACTCTTTCCATTACATATGTTGAGACAGAACAAAATATGAGAGAGCAAGCAGGAAAATAAATATTTAGAAAAATATTTTAATCTGACTCACCTTCCATTTTAATATATATAATTTTTATGTTCGTGCTGCATTTTCCCAGATTTTTCTTTTTATCTTATATTTTCAAAGAGACTGATGAAAACTGCTCAAAGAGCACATGTTTCAGACATTCACAGAACTTGCAAATAAACCTAGGAAATTAAAGGCAGACTTCGTTCACATTTTAGTTGAGCCAGTGAAAAGTAAATATGAAACAGAAGTCTTGTTTATCTATTAATAGAATAGAATATTAGTAGAATAAATATTAATAGAATATTTTTGGAAATCATGGGAAGCCATAGTCGAGGCTTATGTTCCCTGGTTTTAAATGGACATTGTACTCTGAGGAGATATATTTTATTTTAATAATGCAATGACATAAAGCTTTCAGTTGAGTCATGGAAAGAGTGTAAGAGGAGAAAAATGAGCCAGACAGTGAGACAGTGCTGAATTCACAGATAACAAGGAAATGGTTTCCTTGGCAACTACAGCACTTTGGAAGGTTTCAGATGAGAGTATAACTCGGTGCGAAGTATCTGATTAAAATTTATTGGAGGAGAAGGAAATTGCACAAATTTAAAGGAACCATAATATGCCATTTTAATGTACATGTTACGGTTGACAATGTACAGAATTTGGCTAATTGAGATTACTTCCTCTATGTCAAAATAAATAATTATTTAGGAGGATATGTGAAGATGTCTAAGAAAGAGTGAAATAATCCAGTGCTATTTATTCTTGATTTATGCCTTAAGGATCAAATCTATTGACAAATACAATGGAATGTAGATGTAATAGAGCAACTCTAGACACCCATTTGGAGGGACTGTTGAATGTCTCCTCCAAATGCCTAGAAGAATTTTTAGTGTGTCAATTTTATACATCAAGAATAGAAATTATTATGGGTCATTATATATACATTTTGAATCATCCATATCAAACATATATAGTTTTCAAAGCTAACATGTAAAATGGAACATCTTGCTAAAAATTTGCTGCGTATATGTCTAGTAACAGAACCAACTGGTTATCATCATGAAAATATTCTACTAGACACAATGGCACAAATTTAATATCTGTTTTAGGCAGTGTACAGCATATCACATACAGCAGAGAAACGGGGAATTAAGAGGTTTTGACCTCTAGAATTGTACTGAAAAAAAAATGGAAATGTCTTAAACTACAGCGAATCATTCACACGGTTTAAAGCCTGTTGTGTATGTCTAGCCTTGCATGAGGTGTTGTTTATGAGAATATAAAGATAGTTCTGTTCTCTAAGATTTATTTGATTGGTACTGATATAAAGGGAAGCAGCATCCTTCAGTTCTCATTTACTTTGCCTTACTATGACAATAATGATACAAAGCAGTTAGTGAGCTTCAATTCATTTTTATTGAGATCACTCTGAAATTTCCTGAGAATTCAGTGTAACTAAGATGTTCAGTAGTTTAAGTGATAGGTATATAGGGACAGTAAAAGAACAATTTCACTTTGCTAATTCAGATACATAGGAAATACTTTGATCCAACTCTTGGAGACATTTACTGAAAAGATTTAGGAAAACAGAAAAGATTTGTATTTAATACCCCTGTCCTTTGTTACAGCTAATATTATGGAATTAGAGAAAAACAATACATCCTTATTTCTAATTTGAATTTGGAGTCTCGGAAAAAATAGTGAGATCAAGGTTTTAGCAAAGGTTCTAGTTCTAATTATTTTAAGTACTTATATTTTCATTTTTATATAATAATTTTGAGTAAATTCTGAATAGAAACTGGGAAATATTTTGAAATTCTACAAAATGATATATTGGTAATTATGTTTTCCCATTATTTCTATTTTTAAAAATTTCAGTAATATATTAAACATTAAACACAGTAGCAAGCTCCTACAAATGCATACACACATCAATAGTTGGAGAGGATATATTTTACCTCATTTTTCTTATTTAATGTACAGTATTTTTCATTTCTAATAGATTGTATTGGAAATACCAGTGATAGGAAGACAATAGAAGTTCTAGTCCAGCCTCTTCCTTAATATAGTTTGACAAATAAAATATTCTTGGTTTAGGGCTTGTGCTTTCATCACTAAAATTATTTTGTTGATTCAGGTTTCTCTGTTAAAATGCTATCTTTAAGAGGAAAATGTCCTCTACTTATGTAGAATTTAATGTTTTCTATTTTATAGAATTAGTAAAGTGCATGAATTATGGTTAATAATAACAATTGCCATGTAGATGAATATCTAACAATTTATAGAATTACTACTGTGAGAATTTCTAATTATGTAATCATCATAATAAAACTTTAATAAGCCCCTTTATGGAACTGATATTGCCAGTAGACACTTACAATGTTTGTTTAAATTGTTGAGATCTAAGGCTTTACCCTGAAAATAAATACACCTTCACCTGAGAAAAAAAGAATTGAATGTCATGTGACCTCTACATACACTGTGTTGTCATCTCTGGGCTCTTAAATACATGCAATTTAAAGGTCTACCAAGCTGTCAAAGTGTTTCAAGAGTCATTATCTTCGTTGCACTAATTCATCTGTTTTGATGTGAACCTTTGTACTGCATTTTACTTCTGTAAGATTATTAAGGAATAGAATGCCACTAAATATAAAGTGTATATTTATTTATACATTTTATGATTCAAGGTAATTCCAATTAAACAAATAAAGACTAATACAGTACCCCTAATAGATGGAAAAATAGCAGACATTTTGGCAGCGAGCATTGGGTCATATGCTGCTTTTTATAGTGGGCTTTTTTTATAGGCGATTTCTCTTAGTTACTAAGTTGTCCAGGATGGGTTTGAACTTACTGTCTTCCTGCCTTAGCCACTTGTAGTGTGAAACTTTATCCATACAACATGGATAAAGTTACTTGCTTCAGATATTTTTAAGTGATTTATGTACATGCAATCATTTTATCTTCTTAGCAGTCTTATGTGAGATATCTATGATTACACATATTTTGCAGATGGGGGAAGTTAAATATAGCAAAGTTAAATATCTTTTCCAACATCTTACTTGTAGGAAGTTGTACATAATTTATTTGAAACTAAAAGATTGCTGTAGAAACTGTACCCTAAAGTATTAAATTCTTCTGCCTGTCTTGAAATGAGAAGGCCTCTGACCAGAGAGTAAAACTAAAAATCTAAAACAAGTCTCTGATGTATCTTACAGTAGTTATTACATAAGGGAAAACATAGCATTTTAAAATTTTTTATAACTAGGTATAACCTAGCTTACACTTCTCTAGTGAACAAAAAAAATTGGAGGTCATCTGGATCATCCTGTAATATCTTACAATATCGATTGCAGCATACGTTTATGTCAGTGTTTTATTTGCTAATTATGTTGTAGTATGTAAATACGAAGTGCCCAAAGAATAATTAACATTACATAGAAATTGAGACTGATAAGTAAGGGTTTGCTTTTATTTATTTTTTTATTTTTATTTTTTGGGTTTTTTTTTTTTTTGTTTTTTTTGGTTTTTTTTGTTTTTTTTTTTTGAGACAGGGTCTCACTTTGTAGTTCAGGCTGGCCCCGAGCTCAGCCTCCAACTCACATCACAGCAATCCTCCTGCCTCTGCCTCCCAAGTGCTGGGATTACAGGCATGAGCCACCACGCCCGGCACTGTGATATGTGGTACTGATTGCTGCAGGGGTGAGTCTCCACACCCAGTATTGTTATGTGGTTACCGGGGTTTGAACCTGGGCCCTTGCACTTGGAAGACAGGCGCCAGATCCACTGAGCTTTATCCCCGGCCCAGTAAGGGTTTGTTTTTAAAGGAAAGATGTTAAGAAGTCATATTTAAACAAAGTTCTGGTAGATGAATCATCTCTGAGAAGGGGAAATGAGTTGACAAAGACTCAGAAGCGAAATTACATCAATAAATTTAAGTTCAGTTTAGACCATAAGTTTGGGGGAAAAAAGTTAACACGTTAAATTAAGTTTAGTAAAATATTCCCATCATGAAGATAAACTAGAGCATGTAGCCAAGGAAAAATCAAAAAGACTGCTGGGTTTTCAAGATCTGGCAAAGTAGAGAAAAGGGTGCCTATGCTTTACTATAGGAGGTTTTAGAGTGATCAACCTAGGGACATTTTGCAAATTAAATAAGCTATTTACTCATAATTGAAAATAAGCAACAAACCCATTGAGTTAGTGAAAATATGTAAAGATGTTGATTAAGGCAGTAAAAGAAGTTACTGATTTAGAAAAGAAGTAAAATACTTAAAGGTTGACTACTTCTAGTAATAGAAAGGGGGTAAACGGGAAAAAACACGATCTTCAGGAGTCCAGGCAAGAAGCAAATGTGTACAAGAGCAGAAAGTTAAAGTCACAGAATTGGAAGCCCTGAGCTCAACTGTGAAGTACTAACTGTGAGAATTTTAGTGTTTTCCTCAGTCTTCCTTAGCTTCCTTTGCTTCAGCTGAAAATGGCATCAAAAATAATACTTGATACTTGATACTTAGTGGTTA
>PVIR01029399.1:0-21134 GCA_004026965.1 Petromus typicus | reverse complement strand
AGGATGTAGAAAAACTAGATCACTCAAACATTACTGAATATAAAACATAATATGCCCACTCTGTCAAACAGATTGGAAATTTCTTACAAACCTAATATACGTATACCATATGATCCAGCAATTGTGCTCCTGAGAAATAAAACTATGCCCACACAAAAAGCTAGACATGAATGATTCTGGCAGCTTTTTTCATGATTACAAAGATATTAAAATGATCCAGGTATACTTACACAGATAAAAGATTAACAAACTTTGATACTTCCATATCAAAGAGTGTTATGTAGTAACAAAAAGCAATGAACTACTGATATACAGAACAAGTTGCATGGGGCTCAAGGAAATTATGCTACATAAGAAAGAAAAATAGGGCTGGGGAACTAGCTCAATGGTTCCAGTGCCTGCCTTACAAGCAAAGGTCCCAAGTTTGTTTCAGGTAACCACATGAAACAATGTGGGGCGTGATGACTCACACCCAGCAGCAATCAGTACCACATACCACAGTGCCGGGCATGGTGGCTCACTTCTGTAATCCCAGCACTCAGGAGGCAGAGACAGGAGGATCGCTGTAAATTTGAGGCTTGCCTGGGCAACATAGTGAGTTCAGGGTCAGCCTGAACTACAAAGCAAGACCCTGTCTCAAGAAAAAAAAAAAAGAAAAAAATATAGGGGCTGAGCATTTAGCTCATGACACCATGCTTGCCTTGCAAGGTCCTGAGTTCAGTTGCTCGTACAGAAATAAAAAAGGTCAGTTGTAGTGGTGTATTTTTATTATCCTAGCATTAGGGAGGCTGAAGCAGGAGGATCATCCTAAATTTGAGGCCAGCCTGGGCTACCTAGTGAGTTCTAGACCTACCTCTTCTGAGACCCTGTTTTAACCAAACCAACCAGCAAAAAAAAATATTGCATTAGAGCTAAATGAGGTTACATTTAACTTGGTAGCTACTTTTCCTCCCCCAAATGGCAGTCTTGATTGAAACCACTGTTAAACTAAACAGATAAAATGAACTTTTCCAGATAAAATTAACTTTTGTGGCCAGTTATAGTGACACAGAACTGTAATCCTAGTGGTTGGGAGGCTGAGGCAGGAGGTCACTGTGAGCTGAGGCCAGGCTGGACTACATAGTGAGTTCAAGGTCAGCCTAAACTACAGAGGGAGATCCTGTCTCAAAAAAAGAAAAAAAAATCATTTTGGAGATCAAGGTATTTTAGGATGGAATGCAGAATATGTATAAAGAATATTGTTTGTAATTTCATGTGACTATAATTACAAATAAAAATCTTAAGAAAAATGTTGAACCACTTGGAGAGGCAGCCTCTTAGAAACCTGTCATTTATTTCTTTTCGGGTCTTTGGGAAACACAGCTGATATCATATTCTTTTCTTTTCTTTTTTGAGACAGGGTCTCGCTTTGTAGTTCAGGTTGGCCCTGAGCTCACTATGTAGACCGGGCTGGCCTCCAACCTGCAGTGATCCTTCTGCCTCTGCCTCCCATGATGTCATTTCTACAATGATGTAACCACACTATGATTAAGGTTAATTTTTCTAGCTGAGGGCTTTTTTCTGCAGCTCAAAAAGTTCACACAGCTCATCTCTTACTAAGCCACTCAAAATGTTCAAAATGTGCAAACTGGCTTCCTTTACAAAAGATGGCAAGATGGCATTTAAACACCAAGAGAAAACTACAAAATCTGTTTGTGTTACTAATACTGAAAAACATATCTTTCAACTTTTTATTTTGAAATAATTTTAGACACATCAAAAGATTGCAAAAACCACGCAAAGAGCCCCCATACACCCTTCAGCCAACTTTTCACCTCCCCCAAATGGTAACAGCCTGCATTGGATTGCTAACATTTTTTATTTATGTAAAAGCCTTTGGACTAGGTAGCACATATTTAGTTTATAAAAATTCAATACACAGAGATTCAGAGATGGAAAACCTTCTTCTGCTTCTGCTTTGCGCATCTCCTTGCCCCTCCCAAACATGGACATCTAATTTTTTCTTTACATAAACCTTAGCAAACTATTTCAGATTTCTTCTTCCCTGCACATGTATGTCCTACAACACTGCCTAGGACCTTCCTGTGCCATCTGAGCACTCTCCTCAGGCATTTCTCATGCTTCCTGCCTTTCCCGTCTCACCTGGAAAAATCCTAGATTCTCCAAACATGGTTCATTCTCTGGGATGACACACCCAGGATGTATACAGATCACACCCAGGATGATGGGAGCAAAGCTACCCCGGGGCCAAGGACATATTCCTAAGGGACAGCAATAGGATGATGATGGCCTCAGTATGAGCGTCACTCAAAGAGATCACCCAGCCAAGAAGAGGTGGTCTGGAACACGGCCTGGTTGCCAAGTAACTCCAAAGGGCATGAAATTAACACAGTCTGTTTTTCATGGAACTTCGTCTCAAATGACAGCTGAGGCCCGAGTAGATCCCATGCAAAATTAATAATTACCGTATGATTCTTTTAAATGACTACTGACAAAAGTCTTTGACTAAAGAAACAAATACAGCCTTGATTTAAAATGCTTGAGGGAAGGGGAAAAATGAGAGAACCAGTGAGTTCAGATGCTGTGTTTTTCCATTTGCATTTTAGGTAGGAAATCTGACGTTTCTCTCTTAGTCTGCTGTTGAATTGGCCTGGTGGGAAATGTACTTTAAAAGCAGATCCCAGGCAGACAAGACAAGATGCACCAGAGAGCCGAGAAAAGGTTTGTATTTTGTTATTTTTAGGCAAGAAATAGCTTAGGATCATTTGAGACTCTCTTAATGTCCTTTTTAGAAGAGCTAAAATGTACTTTTCCCTATTAGTTTGTTCATCGAAGGCAAACTGTTATAAATATGAAAATGATTCGGCTCTTTAACCTCATACTGATGGCCACAAGAGCACAGCATGAGATACCCAATAATCCTTGCTTTTAAAGAGCTTATTAGTATTAAGAGGGGAAAAATAGGATTGAAAAGATTCCACCCACATCTTGTTTCTGGTGCATTAATTTGAATAAATGAACTGTGTGGGTGAAGCAGCACAGTAGACCTTCTCACCAGGAAAAACTGTTTTATTATTTTGTGAGCACTGTTTTGTCAGTGTGAAAGCATCATTCAAATCAATGCCTTTTTTGCTATAGAAGCTAATTTTGTTGTTTTTGAGACTGAGTCTTGCTGTGTAGTTCGAACTGGCTTTGAACATGTGTAGCCCAGGTTGGCCTTGAACCCGGGATCCTTCTGCCTCAGCCTACCAAATGCTGGGTTTTCCTGGCATGCATGACTACGCCTATAGAAGAAACTACAGAAGCTGATGTTATTGAAAAAGGATCAAATGAACAGAGATTTGGACCAGGACTTCATTCTGTGGAAAGGTAGTTGCCTTTTTCCTCACTTAGCACTTAGCAGAGGATTTAAGTGTGTTAGGGCTGAGAGGACAGACTGTCTTTCTTCTCTCCTCCTTTACTTCCTGGGCCACTCTGAGTAAACACCCCAATGAAGCTGAGCAGAATGTGCCAGTCCCTAGAGAAAGCCAGAGAGCAAAAAGCGTCCTAGATCACTGTCCAGCCTGGCTGTGGCAGGGCCTGCAGCTGAAGTGACCCAGTCTTCCTACTATTTGACTACGAATTTCTTTAAGCCAAGGACCTAAGTCCTGCATTGATTTTCAGTAACACATGCTACCCTATTATAGAAGCTAACCCCTGTTGAATTAGACTGACTAAAATAACCCCTCCCTCACAATGAGGCTTAATTACAGGTAGATCACCTAGAACCATAGGCAAGGAAGCCACCTGTCTTTGGGCTGATGAGACAGGTTGGCAAGGCACGCATCCTGTTGGGCACAATGGGTCCTTTTTGTCCTCAAATGTAGTCTAGCACTGTGGCCCAATTCCATGCACAAAGAAATCTGCAGTAGCCGGAGAGTAAGTGAGCTTCTGTGAGGTGCTGTGGTGACCCTCTTGCTCTGTGTCAGTGGCACAAGCGTACACTGGCATGAGATGGAGAGACCCGTGCCATGGACTCACCCCAGGGCCAGCGACTTCCTGATGGTGAGCACACTGCTCTGTGCTGGGCGCCATAGAGCTATTTTCCTCCTGAGCAGATTCTAGGGCTACAGTTCTCTTGGCTGAAAATTAGACCTGTAAGCCACAGTAAAATCTACTAGCGAAAGGTCTCTAGGATTTCCTACTTTTGTGATTCACAAACCTCTGAGGGGGGGAGCTATTCCCTTGTAGGGACAACTGGCACTTTCTACATGACACGGTTTTCCAAAGTAAATTTGCAGGTCTTTGGAAGACTCATCCACCCAGGGACTCAGGGCATAGCACTGAAGTTTCTCTGTGAGCAGCAGGAACTAACCATTGGGGAATACTTGAATTAACTTCACCTGAGGAGTTGCTAAGGCCTTTCAGTTGTTTTGAAATGATGTGTTCCAAGCTATCGAGGTTATAACTCCTCTTTCTGGGATGCAAATATTATTTTTGGGAGCAAAGGGAAATAGCTTTTGGCCTCGGATAGCACAGTATAGCAGTTGGTGCTATGTATCTTGGCACTAAATTGGAAGAAACGTCTCTGGCCAGTTGGCTAGATTGGCATGTTTGACCTTTGTTGTGAAGATTTGGCAGTTTGAAAAAGACTGCGAGACTGCCTGCTTGGTTGTTGGCTGTCTACTAGGGGTGAGTCTTCTCCCAAATCCTGGGAACTGGAAGGACTGTCATGATAGGTCTGGTCAGTACAAAACAAAGCTGATATGAAGTTCCTGCCAAAGATTGCCCCTCTCCTTTCCATAATGTCCCATATCTTGCCACAACCCCTTTATGTCACCATTCTGTCATACACGAACCTACCAGTTATAAAATTACATGGTACTCTCCTTCCCCTGACCACCAGTCCCATCCTAAGGCTGTATATAACCACCTGTGTTCTTTGTCTTGTTGCAACTCCTCACTTTTAGAGCAGCCCCGTGGGTACCCCTCCCCATTACATCCTGGCTCCCAGACACCTGAGTCTCAGACTATTTTATTTTCTATCAAGTCACTAACACAGAAATATCCCTTCAGTACCTGATGCCTGGTGTCTTCAAACGCAGGGTACTGTCGGGGCTAATGGATTTTAAAATGTCAAGGAAAAGGGCGTGGGAACTTCCAGAGGAAAGGATATGGTGTATCTTTTTAAGAATGGACATCTCATTCTTCCTTTCAGGGAAGATGTGAGCTCTCTATCATGCACCATGCTGGGTGTGGGAGGACGGCACAGTGGATCAAACAGCACATATGTTAAGGGCCAGGGCTACGTTTAGTTTGTCTTGCTCGGAATAGGTACTGGTCTAATACTTCATTACAAAGTCACATGGCCCCACCCATCCCCTAGTGTCCATTTTTTACCCCCTTCTCTCCTTTGATTCCTTTCCCACCTCTACAAATTAAGAAAAATACAGTACTGCATCTTCTCTAAGCAAGTTGCTTCCTTGCCTAGAAATTAATCTTTAATTTCCAGACCAACAATCTGGAAACAAAAAGAAAACAAGAAAGGGAAATAGAGCTGGTTTCCTATTGAGGCTATTTAGCTCTTATCTGGCATGGCCTGATTCTGGTTGTTGGAAACATTGGCAAAAAGAGATTTCTTTGACTCTTCCCCAACTGCTCATTGTCTCATTTTAAAAACAAATACAGTATGTTTTTTGATAATAAAAATAATAAATGTCGGGCCGGGGATATAGCTCAGTGGTTCCGGCGCCTGTCTTGCAAGCGCAAGGACCCGGGTTCAATCCCCGGTAACCACATAACAATACTGGGTGTGGAGATTCACCCCAGCGGCAACCAGTACCACATACCACAATGCCGGGCGTGGTGGCTCACACCTATAATCCCAGCACTCGGGAGGCAGAGGCAGGAGGATTGCTGTGATGTGAGTTTGAGGCTGAGCTCAGGGCCAGCCTGAACCACAAAGCGAGACCCTGTCTCAAAAAACCTTAAAAAAAAAAAATAATAATAATAAATGTCAATTGGAAAAGAGCACATTGTGCTCTCCCACACTCTTTATTTTTTGAGAGAGGGTCTTGCTATGTAGTGCAGTTTAATTTACATATTCAGTGAATGAAAAAGTCTTTACTGGCACCTATAATGAACAAGACCCAACTACAGTAATTGCTGTTGAAGAATAGGTTTAAAGCTGTGCATGATGGCTCACCTGTAATTCCAGCAGCACTCAGGAAGCAGAAGCAAGAGGATTGCTGTGAGTTCAAGGCCAGCCTGGGCTGCATAGTGAGCTCAGGGCCAGCCTGAACCACAAAAGCAAAACCTTGTCACAGTGGTCCTGTGTGTACCTGTAATCCCAGCACTCAGGTAACAGAGGCAGGAGGGTTGTTGTGAGTTTGAGGCTCATCTGGGCTGCATAGTAAACTCAGGGCCAGCCCAAACTATAAAGTGAGACCCTGTCTCAGATAGATAGATAGATAGATAGATAGATAGTGCTGCTATAAACATGGGTGTGAATGTATCCCTACCTGCCTCCCGAGTGCTGGGATTACAGGAGTGAGCCATCATGCCCGGCCACTGTGGTATGTGGTGCTGATTGCTGCTGGGCGTGAGTCTCCACGCCCAGTATTATATGTAGTTACTGGGGAATCGAACCCTGGCCCTTGCACTTGCAAGACAGGTGCTGGAACCACTGAGCTAAATCCCCAGCCCAGCCTACAATATAATTTTAACTCTTTTGCCAAAATACCAAAAGGGAAGGGAAATACCAGGGTCAAATGGAGTTTCCATTTTTAGTTTTTCGAGGAATTTCTACAGTGGTTGTACTAGTTTATGTTCCCACCAACTATGCCCAAGGGTACCTCTTCTCATAATCCTTACAAGCCCTTCTTATGATTTGATTCTTGCTGAAGACCATTCTTTCTGGGGTCAGATGTATCTCAAAGTGATTTTAATTTGCATTTCTCTAATGGCCAGTGATGTTGGATGTTTTTTCATGTATTTATTGGTCATTGGTACTTTTTTTTTTTGAGACAGGGTTTTGCTTTTTGTAGTTCAGGCTGGCCCTGACCTCACTATGTAGCCCAGGTGAGCCTTGAACTCACCGTAGTCCTCCTGCCTCTGCCTCTCAATTTCTGGGATTACAGGCGTGAGCCACCATGTCTGGCACTGTGGTATGTGGTACTGATTGCTGGTGGACGTGAGTCACCATGCCTGACATTGTTGTATATGGTTACTGGGGATCAAACCAGGGACTTTGCCTTTCGAGGTGGGTGTCAGAACCACTGAGCTAAATCCTCGGCCCTTTTATCTTTTATTTTTTGAGAGGTTCACTGTGTAGTTCAGGCTGGCCTGGAACTCACAGTTATCCTTCTGCTTTGGCCTCCCAAGTGTTGGGATTACAGGCAAGGTCTACCATGGCTGCCCAATCTTTGATCTGTTTTGAGTGTAGCTTAGTACATAGTGAGATCTGTGAGTCCAGATTCAATCTCCTGTCTGTGTGTAGCCAGTTTTCTCAGTACTATTTTTAAAGACACTATCTTTCCCCCAGTGTGTGTTTTTGGCCCCTTTGATAAAGATCAAATACCTGAATGTGCCTAAGATTGTTTCTGCTTCTTCTATTCTGTTCCATTGATTCACGTGCCTGATTTTTGTACCAGTACCATGCTGGTTTTTTTCTAATGGTATATGAAATAATTCTAATCAGTAATACATGAAACCAATCACAGCAATTATTTAGTGTTCTGGTGAATTTGGTCACATGTTTATCACAGATTAGCTAAAATAAAATTCTCAATCTGTATTACTAGGAAAACATAGGAAGCAACACAAAATAAAACTGATGGTTGCCAAAATTATACCTAATAAGATTTGTTCAAAATGATAAATTGCAGATACCTTAGGACCATAAAAACTACAAAGCTTGTTAGGAAAAAATAAAAACCAAAAAACAGACTTAATAGAGAAATATAAACAAAATGGACAACAAAATATTTTGAAAGTCTTAAAATTAATGCAAGAAACCAATTTTACATTTTATTCTGAACTTGGAAAAATTTACCCATGAAAGAAAGGCTACACTGGCAGAAGTTTGAATGAGAAAAGTCTAACTAAACTCAATTGACTCTTCAGTAAAAGGTTTACCCAGATGATCTTTCCTGTGCCGGAGCAGGTGGTGCTGTGGCTACTTCCCTGGCAACTGTCCTCTGCTGTTACGATCAGCATCACCCACTGTTTCTGCGTGGTGACTGTGACCCAGATTCTGGTCCCGGCCATTTATTTTTCCTGCGTGTCCCCAGAGTTTTCTAATCTGTTCCTTAAGTTTTTCCAGATTGACATCATGTTGTCACTGCTTTCAAATATCTGGGAATTCAAATATCTGGGAATTAGAAGCAGGGGTAGAAGCTGGAGAAGAATCAGTTCTCACATCCCCATGGTAACTCCCCTCTTAATCAGACGTTCAAATTGTGCGACACCTGCATCGCTAGTCCATCATTTAAAAACCTAGCGGCTGCATCAATTACAGATGACTGGGAGCTCTCAAAAACCACGGCGGCCTGTCTCCTGTTGTTCTCCGTGCCATGTTTCCTGGTTTCCACTCAGAGCTTTCCATCATTGACATCTACAAAACATACACGCTTTGATCCAGATAGCTAGGACTTGGGTCTGAACGGAGGGTGCGGCGGATTTATTTCCCTGTATGAAACCAGAGGGTCATGGAATTGTGCACGACGACTTTGCTTTACATTCTTCTCTAAGGCATTAGCTCCAAGAGGACTATGAGGTTTTTCTGCATTTCAGTTTGGAGGCTGAAGCATTAACCCCAAATCCTCCAGGCATTGACCATCTTTTCCACTTATTTTTTGGGGACCACTCACAGAAGACCCCTTTCAACACGGCAGAATCAAGCACAGCTGGACCGGAAGGGGCTGCTGCTAACTGGTTTTGAACGTGTCTTAGAGCAGCCTTGGTCTGAGAAAATTCACCCGTGTTGTGGTCAGACCCCGAACACTGTCCTTGCTGTCAGAACTCCTTGGATGTGACAAAGGCACCTCTTGATTTCCGACTGCTCGTCCTGCTGATTTACTTGAGGGCGTTGCCTCACCCCTCGGCCCCCACGGTGCACCCCTGAGCCTGGCACAGGGGGCTGTGCTGCTGCCCCAGGGCTGACCACCTGGCTTTACTGTGGCCGGAGCGCACCAGTGCCCACCGCCTTCCTGCTACTGGATCCCCCGTCTGTGGGGAAGGGAAAAGAAGCATCAAGCCACTTTCTGAGCTGCGGCCTCTGCGCTTCTCTTCGTCGCTGGTTCAGCCTACGCCCTGGCCAGAGTCCCACCTGTCAGGAACGACAGCCCAGGCGCCATAGAGCAGCTGGCGTGAGGGAAGAGCCTGCCAGGCTGCGCTTTTTGTTCTGTTTTGGTACCAGGGATCGAACTCTGGACCGTGTGCTTTCGAGGTAGGCGCAGTGCCACTGAGCTAAATCCTTGGCCCTCTACCATGGTATTTTAATCACTGTAGCGTTATAGTATTCTGGGTCGTGATGCCATTGGCTTTGCTTTTCTTACTCAGAATTGCTTTTGCTGTTCTGGGTCTCTTCTTGTTCTATATGAATTTTACTATTGCTTTAATAAGGAAAATGTGATATTTATATACAATAGTGTACAATTCTGCCATAAAATAAAGAGAGGTAAACTGGAGGAATTCTTAAGTAAATGAATATAACTTGAGAACATAGTTTTGTTTATTTATTTGGTTTTGGTTTTCTGAGACAGAGTCTCTCTTTGTAGTTTGGGGTGGCCTTGAACTCATGATGTTCTTCCTGTCTCGGCCCCCTGAGTGCTGAGATTACAGGCATGAGCCACCGTGCCCAGCCAAGAACATAATGTTTAGTAAATCAGACACACAAGCTTAAATATTGCATGATTTCTCTTATATGAGAAACCCAAAGTATGTATGTATGTATGTGTATATATGTATATATATATATATATATATATATGTATATGTGTATATATATATACATATATATGGAATGAAATGGAAGATAAATAGGAAGAGGGGAGAGGTTCAGATAATTTCCCAAGTTGCCTATTTTTTACAAAATAATATATTATTTTATTATTTTTTATTTTTTTGAAGCAGGGTCTCACTTTGTAGTTCACGCTGATCTTGAACTCAGCCTCGAACTCAGCAATCCTCCTGCCTCTGCCTCCCAAGTGCTGGGATTACAGGCGTGAGTCACCACGCCCGGCACTGTGGTATGTGGTACTGATTACAATTATGTGGTACATTATTATATGTGGCTACAGGGGATCAAATCTGTGACCTTGTGCTTGCAAGGCAGGCACTGGAACAACTGAGCTAAATCCCCAGCCCTAAAAGTACTTTAACATATGTGCTAATTTGTTTCATTTATACCACTTGCTCCTCTATTTCACTGAAAAAAGTTCCGAGGAGTTTCTTCTTTTTCAGAAGCTTTTTGGAAGTCTTGTTATCACACTACTTCCTGAATGTATACACAAGCTCGTGTGCGTGGCTTTCATTCACAGGTGTTTGACTGGCTATGAAACAATGAACAGAGAAACCCCAGCTCCTTTCAGTACTGACTGCTTTCATATCCCATCACATTTCCTGTGTGTTGGTCCTGCAGCCAAAGCAGTAGTCCAGCGAGGAAACATTCACGAGGTGCAGGGAAGGAGAGAGGGGTCAGGGCAGCATGGAAAAGCTGCACAGAAGGTTATTTTAGTATTTTTAGTGAGACAGAAAAAATTCATGCTAATCTCTCCACTCCTTCTTCCTTTTAGTTTTGTAAAGCCTTTCATCGTCTACAGTTCAGTCTTGGATTAGACCCTTATTAACTAGGTCTGTTTCAACCCTAGATAAAAGCTTATTTATTTGACCTGCATAGCCAAACTTGCTCATTTTGATTTTCCTGTTGTGTTGACTATGTTGGGAAGCTTGGCAGGAAGCACACTATGAAATGTGGAACCAAATGGTGTAATGTGCATGAATTGAGAGTTTCAGTAGATGCCAGGGCTCAGTGGGATCGTAGCTTGTTCAAGTTTAATCCTGTGGATTTTCATTCTTGTAGGCATCACGCCCTTTAAATCTAAAGGCTTGGATTCAGACCAGCTCAGTTTGAAACAGGGTTTCTATGTAGTTCAGTCTGAACTACATAGAATTCATGATGATCCTCATGCCTCAGCCTCCCACGTGCTGGGATTACAAATGTGCACCCCACACGTGGCTTCCATTTTTTTTTTTTTTTAATGGGGATTGAACTTGGGACCTTGCATTTTGAGGCAGGTGCTGGAACCACTGAGCTAAGTCCCTGGACCCCTGCTCTTTTGGAAGTCTTCTGTTCCCTCTCCCTAAGCAAGGTGAGGGTAAGGAGATAATGGGTTCCAAAGACAGTCCTGGTAGACTGCAACATGGATTTTTTTTCCCACCCTCTGGACAAAAGAGCAGATTCCATTTTGGTTAGGAGGCTTGAACATCCATCTCCCCTGTGGTGGATAACATATGCCACCAGACCCAGACTCCAAGACTGAAGCACTTCTGCCATCTACTGAGAGTGCTGATGGCAGTAACTGTTATCTGAGCCCCTCTGAGGCTCCTCTTGGCTGAAGAGCTCCCTTGCCGAAGGCCTCACTCAGACCTTCTGAGGAGAGCCTGCATCTAATGGCTGGCAGACACAGGTGTAAACGCCCCAGTTTGGATCAACTCACAGACCCTGCAGCACTGCAGCTCCTTCCAGGAAGATCAGCCAAGGCCATTACCGGGGTGGCCCTGCAGTTCCATTCCTGCTTGTCCATCCCTGCTGACTTCACTTCCTGCAGGGCTGATGCTGAGAATACTTCCCAATAAATGTCCTACTTGCAAATCTCTGTCTGAGGGCTGAAAAACTCTAGTGCAAAGCTCCATTTGTCCGGCCCAGGAGAACCCTTACTGTGTGAGGGGCCTGCACTGTCTTGATATGAAGACTTAGGAGTAAAACCCTAATTAGCCAAAGGGGTTCAGGGTGTCATTTACTTTTCCCAGTGAATGGCTTAGGAAGGATAATGTGACTCCATCCTACCCAATGGGATGAGAAGGGAAATCTATCTCATAAAAAAAGATGAGGATATTCTGCGTCTATAAAGCCAGTGTTATGCAGCTGCATGTCTACAGTGCTGGAGGTAAAAGGATGCTCACTCTGAAAGCTCACTGTCTAGGATGACCTTAGAAGAGAGAGGAAGGAAATGGTGATCAACAGGCTTCAAAAAGTTTGCAATAAAATGCTTCATCAAGCACTTAATAAAGTATTTTTTGTGTGTGGAAAAAAGCATAAATCTGAATTATGCCATATGATAAGTTGCGACAATTTTGTATTCCTTTGTGAGAACATTTTTCTTACCCTACAAAATTTTCCCATGTCTATTTCCATGTAATTATCTTCTTGACCCAGAAACAATTAGTGTTCTGATTTCTACCACCATTGACTGAGCTTTTACCTGGTCCTTTTTGTTTATTTCTGAGACAGGGTTTCACTATATAATTCAGGCTGGTCTTGAACTCTCAGTGATCCTCCAGCCTCTGCCTCCTGAGTGCTGGGATTACAGGTGGGTGCCACCACACCTGGCTCCTACCTCTTTGTGTATGACTGTTTTGGCTCAGTGTACTTTATGACTCATATGTGCTGTTTGTATATGATGCTTCCAGTTAAGACTACCCACTGCTGGGCCAGGGAGTTAGCTCAGTGCTTCTGGCACCTGTCTTGCAAGCGCAAGGACCCCGGTTCGATCCCAGGTAACCACATACCATACTGGGCATGGAGACTCACGCCCAGCAGTAACCAGTACCACATACCACAGTGCCGGGCATGGTGACTCATGCCTGTAATCCCAGCACTTGGGAGGCAGAGGCAGGAGGATTGCTGTGATGTGAGTTTGAGGCTGAGCTCAGGGCCAGCCTGAACCACAAAGCGAGACCCTGTCTCAAAAAAACCCAAAAAAACAAAAACAAAAAAACCTACAAAAAAAAGACTACCCACTGCTCTCTGATTTCTTTCAGTACTGACCATCCTGTTTGAGGAGGACCGCTGCTCCTCCTGGGGATTCTACTGTGGGATGGATGAACTTTACATGGGAATTTCGTAAGACCTTGAGCTCTTAGGATCAAGCAGGTGCCTCCTTCTGTTACCATGTTTAACTGGGCTCATAATTCTGCAAATACTGTGGAGTGAAGTCTTGAACCAACAGAGGAAGTTAGGAGAATTTTAACTGGAAATAAAGAGAAGAAGAAGATCTCCTGGATTTCCAGGTGGGCTCCGCCCCATGGTCTCGACAAGAGCTAATTGCAGATTACAGAGTGTAGGAATTGCTCAGTTGTGTAGTGGTCATCTATCACAGGTGGCTGTGTGGATTTAAAATGACTCCCTGGACTTGGAGTTTTAACTCACTTCTTAAATATGTAGAGTCTACAGGAACTCGGGATCCTAAATGGTTAATGTGTATTATAATTTCCTTAAAAACTAAGAACTTAGTAGAGAGTAACTTTCCTTTTGTAGAGAGTGGGCTGCATCGCATGTTGCCTGGGAAGGTCATTCTGTGGTAAAGTCCTAATCACTGTCCATTCTTTTTTTTTTTTTTTTGAGACAGGGTCTCACTTTTTGTAGTTCAGGCTGGCCCTGAGCTCAGCCTTGAACTCACAGCAGTCCTCCTGCCTCTGCCTCCCAAGTGCTGGGATTACAGGTGTGAGCTACTGTGCCCAGCACTGTGGTTTGTGGTATTGATTGTGGGTGGGTGTGAGTCTCCATGCCCAGCATTGTTGTATGTGGTTACCGAGGATCAAACCTGGGCCCTTGCACTTGCAAGGTAGGCACTGGAACCAGTGAGCCAAACCCCTAGCCCTCACTGTCCATTCTTAATCTATATCAACAAGGCTGGTCCCCCACTCTCTCTCACGCCCTTCCACTAGCTGGCTACCTTACTCAGAAGCTAACTAAAGAAACTATTTTCTACACTTCCTGGGAAAAATAATTGGCTTTTTGTTCTGCATCATGATGATAAAGTCAGAACTTCTGCAATGAGGACACACTCGCACTCCTGTGGACCAGGGCAATGTTGAGACACCCTCGCATTCTATGCAGAGGTACTGCCTGTTCCTCATCCTCAGGAGGACTTGGTCCCACAGCCAAGGCCTGGAGGGAAATGGATAGGGGCTGATCGAGAGCTGTAGAGAATGTTTACACTTTGAAATTTTTCTTACAGGAAAGCCACTGCCATCAATCCCTTTCACTTTAGACTCACTTACCCACTGTTCTTGCCACTTTCTGAAATTCTAGAAGTCCTCTTTGTGTCTTTGCGAGGCATGATAAAGAATACAGTGAATGCTGTTGACAAGTGTCATCCAACAGAAAGTCTTGTAAAAACTGTATCCTTATTCACATTATTCACCAGTTCTGGTACTCTGCAATTTCTGCTTCTTCTCTGAGGACAGGATGACCATGAACAGCAAATGTTTCAAACTGGTAGAGGACATCGAGGTTGCTGTGACAGCACAACTAAAGACACTCCTGAGAGGACCTCAGAACTGCTTCAAATAGTGTCAAGAAGGGCTGGGGATTTAGCTCAAGTGGTACCGTGGCTACCTCGGAAGCACAAGGATCTGAGTTCAATCCCTAGTACTGTAAAAAAGAAAGTGCAAGAATGATGGGATAAGTGTTTTCAAAGGGAGAGGAAGTACTTTGAGGGAGGAGTAATGGCACTGCGTTTTTTACTGTAATATATTAAAAAATATAAACATTGATTATTGTTTTGATCATACTCTGCTTAGGCCCCTGGTCATACATGACTTCATTTCCTCTTTCTGGGAACTCTTTTAGACAGAAATTACTATCCCCAAGAGGACTTTGTTCAGCTTTTTCCCAGAATGGGATTTGAACCTGGATTTGTAAACTTGCTCTTTATGAGTTTTTACTGGCGGCCGCCAAGGCTTGGGCCGCCTTGTCTATCTGAGTTGGCATTTCTCCAGGGGGTGACTGGACCTCAAAATTACATCCACAGCTAGATTGCTGCACCGCTTTCTGGGACTCAGAGCCAGAAATACTTCTTTCCTTAATAAAAACCAACCAGTTTTCATTTTCCAGGTAACGCTGACCTTTGGTAAAGGTCAGCAGATTTGTGTAATGCTACTTGTAAATCACTGTTTTATAACAGTTGCATTCAGAGCTGAGATGGTTTCTAGACCATAGGAAGCTTTACAAAGGATGACGCCAGCAAAGAGGCATTAAGTTCTCTAATAAGCTTACGCCTGGATAATCATATTAACAGCACTGTCTCCTGGTTGGTGGTGCAATTATGGCTCTCCTCTGAATGTAATTTTGCAGTTTAAGAGTATGATTCTGCATTTCTCTTTAATGAGAGTTCCATGTACAAAACAATACGATGGCACTCAGGGACAGCTCTGTGTGTCCTTCAAGCGGCTGACTTTGTGCTCCACGACTGTTGCGGGGAAACTGGACTTTACTAACGTGAGAGTTCTGAGCTCTTCCTGTGCCAGGTCTATGGAATATGCTGTAAGGGTCATAACATTTGTTTCTACTATCTGCATTTGATAACGAGGCTTTATGTTTTTCTGTTGGTGCAAAGTCACAGTAACTTTTAGGAGCTAGGTGATTTTTGTGACTTTATTGTCCCACATTCAAGATACTATCTCTAGCATTAGGTGTTCGGCCTCTGGAAAGCAACTTATGGGCCTTCTTTCTCTTTCTTTTCAGTTCCAAGAGGTTTGAACTAGAATTCTAAGAACTCGGTGCCAAGATTTTGCACTTTCCCCTCAATAATTATCATTTTATTCACTGACAGAAGTGCTTGTCCTTTTTTTTTTTTTTCTTTTTTTGACAGGGTCTCACTTTGTGGTTCAGGCTGGCCCTGAGCTCAGCCTCTAACTCACATCACAGCAATCCTCCTGCCTCTGCCTCCCGAGTGCTGAGATTACAGGCATGAGCCACCACGCCTGGCACTGTGGTATGTGGTACTGATTGCTGCTGGGCGTGAGTCTCCACACCCAATATTGTATGTGGTTAACTGGGGATCGAACTCAGGTTCTTGAACTTGCAAGACAGGTGCCGGAACTACTGAGCTAAATCCCCGGCCCAGAGGTGCTTGTCTTAATAGACCCACTTGGGGCTGATTAATAAACCAGAAAAACACTGCAGTCCTCTTGAACAACTTAGGTTCACTGCTTACAGAGGCTGGGGTTACTGCTGCTGTGTGTGTACCCTTCAGGCACGCCTGGACCCCTGCCAGGCTGTGGTGACGGAGAAAGGAGGTACGGGCTGAGTATCAATCAGGCCGGGGAGCTGTGAGGCTTGCGTTGAGGAAGGAGGCCTTCACCCTCAGCTGTGTCTAAAGGGCTGCAGGAGCTGGCTCCTAGAGCAGCCGGGAAGTAGAAGTCAGATCCAGGCTTGGGGACACTTGAGCTCGGGCTGCCTGTTCTGTGGGGCTTGGGTGCCCCTGGCCAGGGAGGCTGTGAAGAGCAAAGGCAGCACGTATGGCAGGGGCTTTGGCTCTGAAGGTGAGCAGGCTGGCCAGGTGCAGTGAGGCAAATCCTAGACTTGCAAACTTAAGAAAGGGCCTAGGGAAGCTTGCTCCAAAGCTAGCAAGCTCGGTAAAAATGCTATGTGGGTGCTAGCAACAAAAGGGTCCAGGAAACTTGCTGAAGGGCTGTCTCAGATTCCTCACCAGAAAAAACAGGTGACACGAGACACCCAAATGAGAAGTCCAGGCAGGGCAAAGGACAGACGTGCCCTGTGTGTGGTCCACCTGCAGGCCTCCCTGTGAGGAGTGGGAGCACCCCTGAGAGGAACAGGGATGCAGGAGCAGCAAGGACTGCCTAAAGAAACCAGGACCTCGCACCTTTGTGGAGACCCAGGTCACTGTTAGATCCACAGTCTCTATAGACAAAAAAGAATGTGCATATTAGCAAATGTTCCTAGGCCCAGTGAGCAGCCTGGGTATTTTCCACCCAGCCTTCTCCAGGAAGCCTCCCAGACTTTCCCAACCTTGGCTAATTGTCCCTTTTTCTGATCTCAGAGCTCTTACTGTCTGCGCCTCACAATTTAGCACTTAATCAGACCCAGCTGTGCATTCCTCTCTAATTGTTTTGGATGTATTTGTCCTGTTCCCGGGGCAAAATTACAACTTCCGCTGGAGTGCAGACTCTTAGGAGGGCTACTGGGAGAGACACAGGGGTGTCTACTGGGTGTACAGCGGAGGGGGACTGGCTCCCCCGTATGTGTGACAAAGGAAATCACACATGCAGACATGGTGTTAGTAATTTGTCTATAAGTTCTATCCTCTCCTCTTTGCAACAGCCCTGAGAAGTAGGTGAGTTTTAGCATCCTCTTCTTCAGACTGTGAAACAGAGACTAAGGTCAACAAGCTGTCTAGAGAGGAGAAGCACAGAGCAGATGTAGGATAAGCCTGGAATTCCAGACTGCCTGTCACGCAGGGTTTCCTGGATTCCCAGAGAGCCCCCAGTAGAGAAGGAAGGAGGAGAGGGAGAGGCTTTCCCCACGATGTGTGCTCTGATGGAAGTCTCAGGAAGTAAAAGAACGGGAGGTTTGCACAGCTACAGGCTCAGGCTCCATAAAGAACAACCAGGGCAAGTCCAGCACACCACTCATCTTTGTTTTCATTCCTTCATGGACCCTCTGGTCCTGTCGTGCCACGGTGCCCTGTTCTTCCTGGGAGTGACCTTTTCAGCTCACCTGCTACCCCAAATCCTTCTACAGGGTCCCGTGGACCTCCAGACTTCAACAAACGGAATCAGAGGTAGCTGATGCGTCTATCCATCCATCCACCACCAATCTCTGTTCAAAGTTAGGTTCCCACTTTCTGTTTCCCTTGTGGTGCTGAGATGAGGTGGCTGACTCCTCCCTGCATCCCACAGGGCCTGGAGGTCGAGGCGCATTCTTTACCAGATCACCTCTTCTCTACCTCCTTTTTTGGTCCTGCTTCCTGACATATTCCCTCTTCCCTTCCTATGCTTTCCGCCTTGTGATCAGGCCACTCCTTCTCCCCTCACTTAGAACCAGCTCCGGACCCTGTGACCTTTCTACCACAGCACCAATTCCTACCCACATCCTGGATGGCTTTACTCACACAGAGGACCCATCGAAGGCTGCAGCTCTTACTCCCTTGACTTGGTATCCTCCAATCCCTGTCTCCTCTACTCCTTGCTCATTGCATCTGACCTTGGCCAGGGCCCTAAACTTGCAAGGCAAACGCAGTAACACTTGAGCTGAATGCCGTCCTGAGCCTCTTCCTTAACCACTCCAACCTCTGACCCAACATCTTCTCCTTTGTATGTGGCACTTGGCCCTTTGGCTTCCCCATTGCTTTGGCCCTGGCTTCTTTTCTCTCTGATTGTACATCACAGCAGGCTCACTTTGGTCAAGGTGCTCAATTCCATCACTTTTCTGCCCTCGAAGTTCTCTAGCTTGTGCCAGAGCGGCAGCTAAGCTGTTGGAGGAAGCACAGGAGGCCACGGTCTCACTGCCACGCTGCCTTGCTATCTGGCTGTGTCTCTGGTGTCACAGCCTTCCGCAGTGACTGACTCAGACTTTCTCCCCTCTTCAGATCTCATACTGGTCCTTGCCCCTTCACTGGCCTCCTCAGGTCACAGGAGAGGAGGTCACCATGCAGAAAGATTCAGTTACCCACACTAAACCTGCATCGTTCAATCCCACAACCTCCTTTTTCCTGTTACAGTAGACAGGACCAGAAGCTAGACTTGCCACTCATCTAGTTCCATCCCCTCCTTGGGCACAAGGAGCTGCCATTGTCCCTCCTGTACCCTCTTCTCATGGTATTCTACCCCTCCGCTTCACATGCACTCGTCATTCCGTCTTAAGGAATAGTGGAAGTATGTAAGGTCGCGTGATCGAATCCATTGCCACCGTCCTGATGTGAGTTCTGCATTTCTCTCTTTTGCAGTCAAACCTCTTAGGAGATGTCTGAACTCAGGCCCTCTGGTCTCTTCACCCCTTGCCAGTCCCGCCTACTCCAGTCTGTGTCCCTCCTTCAGTCCACCAGTCCTGCCCATGGAGTCCAGCGACGCCAACTTCATGGAACCCAGGGGAAGTTATTCAGTCACTTCATGTTTAACTGTTGAAACACTCTCTCAAGTTGACCGTGGGCTCTGAGAGAAATCTGTGTCTATCATGTCGGCCACTCCAGCGTGGTTGGCAATAAACACTACGTCTGCCTACTGATGATACATCCTGTTCCTGACCTAGAGTAAGGACCGTAGCCAAGTGGGTGTGTGATGTAGCACTGAGTTATTCCCCTAAATTGACAGTGTAACTTGTCGATCCTCTGGCAGCTACGTTACTAAATGGCACCATGGAAAGAACACTCTTATTTTTAAATTTCAGGTCCTGCATGGCCTTTAGCAGCTGTGAAGGACAAAAGCTTAATTTCCTTGTTGGTTATCAGCTGACACTGTAGCAGTTCCTTTGCTAAAAACTACTTGGCTGGCTGTCCTTGAAATATGCCAGCGGCTACCAGGGTGCACTTAAAGGAAAGACGCACAGTAAGAAAGCCATCTGGTGGCACATAGGAATCTTACCATGCCAACTTTCTCCCCTCACAGCATTTAAAGATTAAAACAGCAGCCTACAGATACCTTTATTTAAACCAAGGGACATGGACCCAAGATTATTTTGATATGTAATGGAAAAAGGCTTCATTTGTCTATTAACTACTTAACAGTCCGCCAGTCTCACTTGAGCAAGCTTGTTTGTTTAGCATTGGAAATGCTCAGTCCTGAGCACTGCAATTCTTTTTTTCTTTTTTTTGAGACATGGTCTCACTTTGTAGTAGTTCAGGCTGGCCCTGACCTCACCACGCCCAACATTGTTGTATGTGATTACCAGGGATTGAACTCCGGACCTTGTGCTTGTAAGGCAGACATCAAAACCACACTGAGCTAAATCCTTGGCCCAACCAGTTGATTCTTATACTGAATCAACTGATAATATTGTTTTTATATTTTAAGTTATATTATCTTATAAAATTAATGAAAAAATATGCAACTTTTGGTTATTTGATATTTAAATATTTGGACTGTATACTTTCTGGTAAGATTTACTAGAATTTACACTTTCTTTCTGATTAATTTATACTTTCTGGTAAGATTCTTAATTTCTAATTTATTTCCTTAAAATGTTTTATTAGTTTTCTAAATTATGACAGTAATTCAAACTGGGAAAATAAAACCGAAGGTCAATAAGGGTGTGTAATTTAGCTCTCTCCCTTCTACTCCAAATCCAAACTGGCTAACTGGCTGTGTGAATCATTCCAAATGTTTTTCCAATGAATATATAAAAAAATTCAGTGAAGCCAGGGATTTAGCCCAATGGATCCAGTGTCTGCCTTGCAAGTGCAAGGGCCCAGGTTTGATCCCCTGTAACCACATACAATAAAGTTTAGCGTGGAGACTGACACCCACCAGCAATCAGTACCACACACCACAATGCTAGGCATGATGGCTCAGGCCTGTAATCCCAGCACTCGGGAGGCAGAAGGATTGCCTGGGCTTCATAGAGCTCAGGGCCAGCCTGAACTACAAAGTGAGACCCTGTCTCAAAAAAAAAATCCAATGACTTAGGCATAGTGGTGCACACCTGTAATCCCATCACTAGGGAGGCTGAGGCAGGAGGATCTCTATACGTTCAAGGTCAGCCTGGGGTACATAATAAGTTCAAGGCCAGCCCGAACTTCACAGTTAGATAGATTGTTTCATAAAAGCAAAAAACAAACAAAATCTCCAAATCCCTCCACAAACCAAAAATAATAAAACTAAAAACAATCTAATGTGTTCCTTGAACATCACATCACAGAGGAGAATCGTGTGACCAACATGAAAGCAGAAAGGTTTTTTTTTTAAGTTTTTTTTTTTTTTTTTTTTTAGGTTTTTTGAGACAGGGTCTCACTTTGTGGTTCAGGCTGGCCCTGAGCTCAGCCTCAAACTCACATCACAATCCTCCTGCCTCTGCCTCCCGAGTGCTGGGATTACAGGCGTGAGCCACCACACCCGGCACTGTGGTATGTGGTACTGGTTGCTGCTGGGGTGAGTCTCCACACCCAGTATTGTTATGTGGTTACCGGGGAATC